>JAUBNQ010000006.1:12667617-12698925 GCA_032353495.1 Ctenopoma kingsleyae
GTTCATGTTTTCTCACTTTATCAGGAAAATGTATTAAATCCATATTACCTGTCTGAATCCAGACTCCTTCTTTTCCTGACAGCTGACAGAGGAGGCAGGAAAAACAAACCAATCTTTCCGGTGGGGTTCTTCTGTGAAACAGTTCAGGATTTAGCTTCTGAATTAGCTTTCTCTATGACAAAAAAAACTGCTCCTCCGACTGACTGTAAACAAAACACAAGCATCGCAGTGAGTTTTGGGCACAAAATTTTGCTCCCCAAAGTTCTCCTATACTTTGTATTGAAGGGGGTTCCAGTGTGCATACACCAGTTTTAGCGCAGGTCTATGGTAAAGATTTTTGCGCCCCAAAGGAAAAGGAAATACATCACATGACCGTTCGGTCACGGCAAAAGTGAGAGAGAACATTTTTAAACTACACTTGAATGCAGATTATACACAGTACCCATGGTCTGTATAATACATAGATTGTTTATTTAGATTTTAATGTATTTCTATAATTATTTTTATGTGATTCCTCTCTTTTTCTTCATGTGAGATTGGGGGGGCGATGCCCCAGTGCCCTCTATTGACGGGCTGCCACTGTTTAACACACTACCTTTTTATGGTCATGTGAAAATATTCAGTATCACGTTTACTAAAGGGTGGCACAGTAGTGTAGTGGTTAGCACTGTTGCCTCACAGCAAAAAGGACACAGGTTCATATCCTGTGGTTGTGTGCCTTTCTGTGTGAATTTGTACTCCTTGTGCCTGTGTGAGATTTTTCTCCAGGTACTCTGGCTTCCTCCTACAGTCCAAAGACATGCAGTTAAAGGTTAGGGGTAAGACTCTAAATTGCCTGTAAGTGTGAATGGTTGTCCATCTATATCTCTCAACATAACAACATGTCCAGAGTTTACCCCACCTCTCACACAACGACAACTGGGATTGGCTTCAGCACTCCTGCAACTCTTGAGAGGAAAATAGATTAGCGTGATGGATGGACCTTCACTAGAAAATAATTTATATGCACGTTTATTTTAGGAATTGTTTTCCTCCTGCCTAAATACTAAATACTGTATCTACTATATTCAGCTAATACATACACCACAGACATATTTTTGTGTTTAATAACATTAAAGAGGGATAGTGTAAGTCTGAAGGCCAGAAAGGTTTTGTTTTACTCCAAAGCTAAAGCATGCAGTAGACTGCAGAGACTCACGACAGGAACAGGTTTGTAAACAACAAACACAGCTTTTTGAAAGTGCAGATAATTGAAGCAGTGAAACACATTCAACATGTTTGAAAGTGATTTTTCCAAAGAGCAAGTGACAAAATATTTGCTTCAGTAGTGCCACTAATTTAATCTGCAGAAATCACTTTTAAGTTGTTTCCATATTGTAGATTCTGCAGTTAAAGTTAGAAGAAACCACAGAGTGTCAGGGTAGTTGTAGAGATAGTTTGGTTTTGACTGGCTGTGCTGCGAAGGCTGACTGAAGTCTGATGGATAATTTATGTTGTCGAGGTGAGCCTGTAATTTCCTGGGGAGCGATAGTGTATGTGCTTGGCTGGCCACCATGAATGATTAATACGTAAACATTATTCATAACTTTCCCTCATAAATTTAGCTAGTCATTAATTCTTCCAACCTCCACTCAGGTCAAGAAGGGAGAGAAAGTGGATGAGTTTCAGGCTAAGACGTGAAACAGCTGAGAATGTGTGAGACCAGAAAAACACAATGGGGGAAAAGATATAATTTGATTCTCACTGTGCCCTGTACAGTTCAGGCTCACCCACGTTTTGTCTTTGTGTTGTTTTTGGAACACTGGTCCAGTGTGATGGTTAAACACGCTGTTGACATTTTCAGTCCAGTGGTTTGAACTAATTAGCTACTAATTATGCTGCGTCTGTGTTGTCCTCTGAGAGATGCTTCTCTGTGGTTTTTTTTTTTCCAGAAAGAAGGGCTTCAAAATGCAGCTGATCAGAGGTGGGAGGCTTTTGACAGAAATAAAAGTTGACTGATTATCCTGGTTAATGAGTGCAACACAAACACACTCTGTCTAGGTCTCACTGTTTAATCAGACAGCTATTCTGTACATGCAGGAAAGAAAAGGTGTTTCAAATGTGATACACTAACATGTTTTAAATGATCTTATCTAGACATAAAAAAAAAACTATTTTCCTGCTCTTACATGGCTGTTACATGACAAACTTCTGCTGTGGTTTGGTAAGGCCAGGAGCACAGACAAAGACAAGAAAACCATTTATATTTTATTCAGCTGAAAACACATGGGGCCTGTTGTTGTTAGCTTGTGTCAAATGTCTGTTAGTTAAATTATCTATGTTTTAAACATGGCTCTGGTCAAGACTGAAAGCATGGTCACATTGTGTCTACATATTTCCAATATCTAAATTAAAATAAAAAGAAGGAACTATAAGCTCTATAACAGAGCTTATATTCAGATTCTGTTTGTGTACAGTTTTGTCATGTTAGTCATAGTATTAAAGATACTTATACAAATCCCACTCACAATGCCATACACACAGACAACAAAGACACATAAAATGAACAAAATACAATAGGTCTGTAACATTTCTGAAAAGCTGACATCTTAAATCAAATCAAATTAAATCAATTTTTATTTGTGTACTGCAGTGTCACAAATCACAAGATGCCTCAAGGGGCTTTATAATATGTACAACACACGAAAATTCTCCTTAGACCCTCGAATCAGGCCACATACACAAAAACAAAACAAAACAGGAAAAAATGAAGAAAGCTAAGAAAGAGCAACAAACGTCAAAAAAAGAGATTGGCTTGGAATATTAACATCCATCTATAATGAAGCACCCACAGCCAGCAGAAGTAGAGAGGTCCTGGGACGACCGATTGTTCAGCAAAGACAGCCTGAGTTAAATCATATATCTACCAGATGTTTTGCTGATGAGATATTATGTGTGAAACTGGAGCCTCTAGTTTTTTGTGCTATTCTGATCCACTGACATTCAAAGCAGCACTTCAAAGCTACAAAAAGAGCACTTCATTGATGAGTATATGGACAAATTATAGACAAACACGTGTAAGGCCCCTCACCTTTCCTGCATGGGAGTGAGACCCAAAAACTAAAAAAGACACAAAATGATGTCATTTGTGTCCTTTTGTGGTCATTTATGTCTCTTTGTGGTTACTATTATTAGTATTCTTGTGGTCTGTCCATCTTTTTGTAGTCATTTGATTGATAGAGAATAAGACATTTTAAGATTCACTTTAAACAAAGCCTTTAGGCCACTAGCGCCTGTGACTGGTACACCTGTTCAACAATGCACCTTGAGTTAATGCTTCAGCTGTGTCAGACACACACTTTATTGTTTGTTGTAGTGATGGAGCTAAAGAAAATTGATACAACACATATAATAATTAGACCTGTCCAACTACAGTGTCCAAAAGCATGTGTCATAAACTAATATAAATCCTACACTAATATAAATATAATATTACCATGTACAAATTATATAAATTATATATTATATTATTATTGCAAGTATAGATAAAATTATCTTAAGGCTCATCCTGGCCACACTGTTTGTACCGTTATTACGGTACACAAGTAAGTGAGATTTGTTTACTTCTTCTTCTTCTACTTTAATTCTGTTTACATCACTAACAAGCAAAACCAATTGTACTGAAGCTCATTTTGTGAGTAATGTAAAATATAGAGGAAGTATGACTCAACAGAAACACATTTGTATAGTACAGGTGGGATCTTGATGTAATTAAATTAAATATCCAAGAATCACTTGCTAATTTTGAATATGTTTAAACTACAGCAACATACTCAATGAACTAGGTATTTGTTATTAACAGCAGTTTCAGAGATGTATATATGTGTATTTGTTACCTTTTCAGGTGATTTTTAGAGTCTTGACCTGATTGGCCTGTTTAAACTTGGTAGGCGGGATCTTGTGCTATATATATATAAGGAGAATAGGGTGGGTGTAGTTCATTGTTTTGGAGGGAAAAAGAGCTTCCTGTTTTCCTCAAGTCCTGATGCCTGAGTTAATGTTTTGACGTCCTTCGCTATGCTGTGTTTCACAGTTTCTTCCAAAGTGAAGCTGATTTTTTTCTGGTCTAACAGGTAAGAGCGATAGCTTATTATGATGATATGCTTTAGTTTGTCAGTGTGTAGTTTAGTTGTGTAGGCCTATGTGTGGTCATGTGTGTTTTATGCTAGCAGGTTGTTTGTGGGAATGCAAGAAAACATGGCTGTTGATGAAAGATTATTCTAACTTGTTTGTAAGGAATATTTCTGTGTCCAGAGAACTGACTGACAAATGACTGACTACATATTCAGTTAAATATTAACTTTTACATACTGTGTGCATGTTGTCAACAGGGTCTTGTTTCAACTTTTGTGGCTTTCAAACTCATCATCATATAGGTTGACACTGGCAAACAGAACGTAAAAACCAAACCAACTGTAGTTAGTACCAAGTACCTTACCAGCCATTGGAACTGAACCGCCTAAAACATTTATGTACATGCAGCAAAATGTTACTGTTGCAGCCACCTACTGTAAGAATTCACTGGCATATGTTTTAGTGACTTTTGCTTACCACTGAGGTAGGAAACGTTGTGACCAAGGCAGGGAGCAGCAGCTGGTAGCTCTTGTAAACAAGTCAGACTATTTGTTGCTGCTGTGCTTTATGCTGCTGGAATGGCATAAAGTCACCTAACAGCAATGTAAAAAAACAGGTGGAGAGCATGCCAAGATGCATGAAAGATGTGATTGCAAATCAGGGTTATTCCACCAAATATTGATTTCTGAACACTTCCTAAGTTAAAACATTAGTAATATGTTGTGTAAAAATGAATATGAACTTATTTTTGTATTATCTGAGGTCTGAAAACACTGAACCTTTTCTGGTATTTTGACCTTTCAAAATCAATGTTCTAAAAAGATGATATTTGTATTTGGAATTTGGGAGTTATGTTGTCAGTAGTTTATAGAATAAAGCTGTTTTAATTTATTGCTAACAGCTTTCTCTACATAGGGCAACAGAGAGCAGAAAGCAGTAACCTCCTGTGTAAGGTACAGATTGTCAGTAGGGTTTTAGCCATTATCCACAGCACAGGAACCTGCTGCAGACCGTTACATGTACTGAACGTCTGAGTCCCTGTGCAGTGGCAGCAGCTACAGCAGTTGTTACTTCTTGTGTTACGGTTTTACTAGTCGCTTATTTGATCTGTGAGGTTAGGACCCATAGTCTCATAGCCCCAGTTGCCCAAAATGGCATAAGTGGTTTGAAAAAATGATTGGATCACTTGTTGTATTTTGAAGGTTTGGGGAGTCACATAGTTTGACTGCTTCTCATAGTTTCCTGCATTGATAAAGCTCAATTAATTCTCATGATTTTTTTCCAATTAAGTTTTCTTTGTTGCAAAAACTAAATACTTTACACATCTTGATGGTTCACGGAGAAGAGTGGCATGAGATTTAATGTTGAGGTGACTTTTTGCTCATCTTCACTGATGTTATTTCTGTACTTTTTTTAACATCTCTTGTGTGTATTCTCCTATTGTTTGATACATGATGAGTGTTTGAGTCTGGCTATGTTTGTATTTGTTGCAATGATGTTTCATTGACAAAATCTTTCTTTGAAAATATTTTAGTCTCAACTAGATGTTCACCTTCACTATTCGGTTAAATAATATAAAATGAATAAATACAACAACCTTGATCTTCATCTTCTAAGTCTTTGAGTGCATTAAACTTGAACTGCTGGTGTCATCTCACTGTTGTAGCCTTGCTCTGTGATTCAGGTTGGTATGTTAGCTGAAGGTCCTGTACAGATTATCTTTTAACTGCAGCACATATGGCAATCCCATGTGAACTGATCCATTTGCCCCTCTTCCTCTGAAAAGCTGTTTATCTTTTCCTACTTGCATCCTTTAGTCACAAGGTTTTTCCCTGGCACTAATCTTAAATAACCAAAATATAAATCTTTTGATTTAAGCACAAGATCCTGTGGATAAATTTGTGTATTTCAGTTTTGAGAGGTGGCATAAAGGCAAGAACAAATACACCTTAGCTGCGGAAATGCAGATTTTCTGTATGTCACCATGCTGAGTGCTCATGCTGTGCAATGTATAAAATCAACCTCACAAACTCATCCATGCACACACAGACCTTTTTCTATTGGCTAATCATTATGTGAGAGTTTGTTTTTCCTGGTTGTGAATCAATACAGGTTTAGACACATGCGGTGCTTAAGTGAAATGTCCTATAAATAACCCAGTTTGAGGTTTGGCCCTTGTCTAGATGGCATGATCAACGGCATTTCTCGATAGTGAAAGTGATATAAAAGCCTTAAAAGACCAAGTCTCCAGAGTGTATTAGAAAGGTTGTGCACTTTGACCAGAAGGTGTATTATTTTCCATGGCTCTAGTAGCTGCCAAAGTGCACCCCTTCTTCTATTTTCATTGGCTCTCGTTTTAAAGTGAACTGAACCTGACTTCAGATCAGCTGCAGAGCCAACACATCATTACCTGAGAGACGCTTCTCTTCTTGCTGCAAAAAGGCAAAATGAGCCTCTCCTGCCAGTCATTTGAAGTTATCAAAGTTTCCTTTTAACAACATTGATTGACTTTTAACTGACTTTGCACTGGGCTTGTTATCAGGCTGGATGTGCTGACTCCAGCTCACATCCCTCATGTAACCACTCAGGCCTCTCCACTTCTGCATTAGCACTTTAAAGCACATCTGTTGGCTGCCAAGGCAATTACTGCCACAGATACGATGATTTCACATGAAGATTTCTCCCAATCATACATGGAAAATTAGGCTAGAATTTAAAGATGAACAAACTAATGATGGAACTGGAAAGATGTTTAGATGAATGTAGGAAAAAATCCTGAAGATGTTATGATGGGAATAAATCGCCACCACCAGTATGAATTTTACATGCCGTTTTCCTCAACTATGTATTTTATTAGTACTGACCCACATTTACTGTTGGTTTGCCTCAGAAGACTTGGCTTTGTTTTCAGGGTTGCATCTCTCCGTCTGGCCATTTCAAACAAAAAGGCCCTTTCTAAACAAAGCCATATGCTGCGCTGGAGTCCAATCTTTCTCCATAATTCAGAAAGATGCATACCAGCACTCTGAATTTTTCAGCACTTATGGTGTATATCCACAGTTGAGAACAGTAATTTTGACAGTTCTGAGATCCAGTTTTTGCTTTTGTTTCAGCAACTTAAAGAAATACACAACACAGATAATCAAAGTGACTATGAAGTGTAAAAGATCCAGCGTGGTGATTGCTGATCTGTCTTACATTTGGGATTGTTACAGCTTGTATTTAATTTTGTATTGTATTTAATTCTTGTAAGTTTCAGCATTTATGCTTTGTATCTTCAGCTCTTGAAACATGGCAACATTGCCCCAAAATCCAAAGATCGTATTGTCAATTCATAGATTAACTTAATGATTTAACTTTGATGGTACTGCAATGTTTAGAGGAAAAATGTTTCAACGTTCTGTTAAAATAAAATGTTTTTTATCTTAGCAAAGTTGCACTGTGTTGGTCAAATTAATTGCTCAAAATGTTGCAACATCACCAGAAACAATAAGACGATAAACTCCAGTATTGCTGTAACAATGCTTCTGTGTGTGAGCCAAGTGCTTTATTTTCCTTGTCAAATAATACATTTTCATATGCACGTTCTAATATTCCAAAATGATCCTATTGTTTAAAGTCGGCTTCATTATGAAAAACTTCTTGCTAAAATTCAAGGTCTGTGACCTTTCCCTCTCTACAGTAAAACACAGTATAACAATAGTAAAGACACAGGGAATGTATGACCTAAACAATGAGGTTCAAACAATGTTGTAGTGTTGCAATATAGCCCCATTTTACGACCTCAGTGTCTGCACTTTACTCTGTTTACTCTGGTGTTACTCATGGCAAACACTTTTTATATTTCCAGGCAGACAGAAATCTGATTGATCAATAAAATACATTTCAAGATACAGAACTAAACGAAGGAAAAGACTAAGGTTTGCATAGGGAACACTATGGACAAATTAATTAATAAAGCTGAGGTCACAACAAATGCGACTAGCTTTGACCATGTCATTTTGTTTCTGCATTCCGTGTTGTTTTCTCTGCTCTGCTGAAGACCGTCACCTTAAGTGGTTCACTCATTGCACAGTCACTGCCAGTGATGTCCTCTGTTCTCCTGTTGTGAAAAGTCACCCACTGTGAGCCTTGTTTTGTGGTAGATTTGCATGAAACACACTGGTTTATTCTTCATATATAAAATGGCAGAACGTTTCCCAACAAAAGCAAATAGATTTTTTTTTTTTTTTTACCAGTCTTTATTTAAAACAAAGTTTTAATTGGTTTTGGAAACATGTAAAATCTCAGAAATAATTGAATCATTAAAATCAGATGAAGATATTCTGTGACCTGGAGTGATGAATTGGACTTTTAAGCATATCTCCTAAATTAGAAACTGTTCTCACATCCCAGGACACATTAATATTAATCTTTTTCTGGTCATTAAGAAACCCTTAAGGTGGAAGTCCAAGCATTATTTTGAATCTGAGCCCCCTAAAAATTAGAACCTACAATTACACAAAATGATTGAAATGCCAATTGCTGATTTTTAATTGCAGTTATTTGTGCATGATAATATAAATCTTCACTAAATGAATCTAAAGGCATCAAGTTTCTGTTCAGAGTTTCTGCTGCTGTTACTGATTGATTTTAAAAAAAAAACCCAAAAAAAACAATCATATCTCCTTATAACGTTTTTACGTATTAAAAGATAAATTGGTTGGAATTTTAAACCTTTTTCCAGAAGTCATAGATGTTGATAGAAAAACCAACATTGCATAATAGCTTAAAAAAAGATGAGGTGGTGTTTGCTCATAGCTTGTTTCGCTTGTCAGCAGTGTCGTAAAAAAGAAGACCTGAAGACCCATACTCGTAACAAATCTGGGTGTCATCAAAAACGTGTCAGTAAGGTTGGCTTTGCATTGTAATTTCAAACAAGCCTCATGAGTCTTCAAAGCACCAGAGGAGACAGCTGCCAATTGAGACCACCTCGCCTCTCTGCTGTGATGGATGAGTCCGCCTTGGTCTCTCACCTTGGTCATGTAACCAAGGCTTCTGTTGTTCTCACATGACATGATTGTGGGAAAAGTCGAAGAACACTGGCCTGCACTTTAACGCCCACCAGTAAAAGCTAATTTTGGTTGGACTAGTTTAGGAGATGTTGTAGTTATTTCTAAACAATACTTAAACCTCCTTAACCAGTTAGTGCAGGACATTTAGAATTATCGAAAAATTTTGTTCACTCAGCACAGTATGATACATCTATATTTGTTAAAACTGTGAGTATGAGTTCTTAATAATTTATATCTGTTTTATAGTATCTGATCCGGCAAATCCCAGATTATTCTGACATTACTGGTAAAAACGAGTAAAAAGTGAGCACAATAAGGAGTATGGACCAGTTCACTGGGGTCTTTGACCCAAAACATACAGTACTGTACATAAGCAGTATGTACTTCTGGTTGTTTCTTCCCAAGTCTCATTAGCACCAACATGCTGTGCAGCACTTATAGCCCATGACCATCTTAAAATCAATCTGATAGCAATGCACCCATAAATCAGTGTAATGTTTTTGAATGTAACAGTGCAGTCCCAGAATCGACAATCCAAACATTATTCAACCTATAACTGGAATACACACAAAACTTTAACCAAACAGCCAGATTATCAGCTGTTCAGTGTTTTGTGTGGTGTGGAGCATCAAAGTCACCAGAACATAGTATAACATAATTACCCCAAACTCTAAGTGCTGGAAACAGTCTGGCTTTCTGCAAATACATTAAACACATGGTACAATACTTATGTTTCTTGCTGTATATATTCAAGAAGTGAATGTTGATTCAAATGAGCTGGGTCGAACACATCTTGATAGCTGGATGGTTAATATTTAATATGACAGCCTGGCAATCTGTGAACAAAAACCGTAATATATTGTGTATATATATATATATATATTTCACTGTGAGGAACAGAACAGATTCGCTGGATCTTCTTTGTGAAGCAGAGGACGTTTGACTGGATAAGGACCTGAGAACCACTTGACATCAAGTCTCCATATCTCTCTCCACTTCCCTTCCCCTCAAATTGGGTTGGTGATGGGCAAAGAGGGCTGGAGAGTGTGTGGATGAGATGAAGTGCTCATGTTAGAGTGTGTGACAGCAGAGCAACGGAAAACTATTCATGTTTAAGCCTGTGTCAGCCTCTCTGTTTTTTATTTATTTTTTATCGTTGCACAAGCTGAGAACTTATTGTACAAATGGTTATGCACACGTGTATACACACACACACAGTTATGTTGACGGAGAGGGCCAGCAATCTGTCAACTGAAAACGGTATATGTGGAGAAGAAGAGCCACTGTAATTTAAAAATCATGACGCACGGTGGTTCTACACTGAGGCTGGACTTTGGAAAACCATGAATATTCAGATATTTCACTTCTGAATATACCAATTTTCAGTGTTTGTGTAGCAAAGTTTGTAGAGAATATTTGAATTCTCATTACATCATCATTAACTGTGGGACTTGCAGCTTATTGAAAACATGTTATTTGATAATTATCTCTCTTAGAATTATTTTATCTTTCTATATCTCTCTATAACAGAGTAGTAGTAGAATAATTTCAATAACACAGGCACAAGATAGGACTTAATCATAAAGACAAACCTATTTGTATTGCTCAACATTTGCTTGAGTATTTATTCTTTAATAAAGTGGTTCTCAAACAGACATGGGCGTTGATACACATGACCAGGTTCACAACATTTAAAACAGGAGTGGCCAATCCTGGTCCTTGAGGGCCACTGTCCTGCTTTTTTCTAACCCACCCCTGGTTTAAAGGATGCAAAGTTGAAATTATTTGATTTGTTAAGGAAAAACTAGCAAACAAAGATGCTCTGATGCTTGCAAGACAATATGTGTAACAGATCTTCGATATACTATAACACTGTTGGCATAATCATGGGATCCACAGGACAGTTTTTAGGCTGAAACAGTGATGATAGTGCTGTTTTTGAGTAACATTGACTGTATACTGTAACACCATAAAGATTGTATAAGAATACAAATATATTGTTCAGCAGATAGGTGTATCAAGAGCAACTTGATTGGCTTATTCACAAGAAACTGATGTCTTCATGCAGAACTGACTATATACAACTTGATTAATATGGCGCCTAAATATTTTAAGATACACAAAGAATTTGCATTAGTGGTGATTTAAAAACATCGCTGTGGTGATGTGCAGTGGCTGTTATTTTGGTGGATAATAACTAATGCAGTAACTACGTGCACAGCTACCCTGTTTTGACCGTGATTGTTACTTTAACTAAAAAGGTTTATTGAACAGTAATTAATCAATTTCCCATAATAATCCCAGTGATTTGACTGACATATTTATTTATTGTCAAATCAAAGGTTTTGTTTAAAACAAAGACGAAAGAAAAAGACAAGATTTTTATTGTCCACCCATTGCAATGACAGCTGTGATCTGCACAACACATTATTCTATTCAGAGAAGGCATAAGGCTTCCTTTGTGGCATTGCTTCAAGCGCTGTTTATCAAGTCTTTAATAGCCCAAAATCACAATATTTGCCTCAAAGGGAATTAAAATTGGTGCAAAATATATTATCTTCTATTCTTAAAGCCTTAATAATAAGGAAAAACTCCTAAAATCATTTTAAGAGAGTGGAGAGGCAAAAACCTCAGAGCAACAGAGGATGCACAGACAGATGTTAGTTAGTAGTAGACAAAAATAACAATTGTGAAATTACACTACTGACAACCAGAATTATGATATTGAAGTAAACTGAGTGCAAACACATACACGAGACACACTTGAAATCATTCATACACAGGGAGAAAAGGCCAGAGGTGAGGGTGAGTCTCCTGCACCTAGAAGCTAAAGACTGGAGACAGAAATATCAGAAACACAGAAAAGACTTACCTGAGCCATTTAGTCTTCTTTTCTTACAGACACACACAGAGTATTTCCAACTGTGATCTTTATCTGGACACAATATCCTACCTAAGACTGAAAACAGCAGCTCCATGTACAAAAGGAAAAAAAGAAAAACTAAAATAAAACAGTTTAGTATTCTCCACCAGAGCTACATACCTGCAAGTGTAGATATGGCTTTTGAACAACATGTTTCATAATGGTCTATGGAAACATGGAAAATAAAATGGACCCTTCATCCCAGATGCCATAGACTGATTTTTACCTCTAAATTTCTAGTTTTATGTGATTATATTTCATACTATAATTGTATGTGACCTTGAGATATATAACCATCCACTGTTTCACAGGAGAACAAACAACGACTGGCTAGGTATGTGTCAGGAAAGTGACAGCTCAGACTACCTCCAACAATACCATGACCTTTAACAGGTAAAGCAGTTAAGATAATGGTTCACGAAAACATAGTTTTATTCAAATTACCTAGCAATTAGACTGAAAAAATTATATACACTGTTATATTCAATATTCTAGCATGTATATACTATGGTCTACACCTTGTGTTTATTGTCATACTTTAGACATTACTGAGAGAAGTGTGTCCTGATAATGATTAATATTAAACTGTACATTAAAGTGATGCATTAACTGTGGGGCTAATTGTAATTACTTTAGTAGTAGCTCAGTATTTTGTGTTTCACAGTGTGTGACCTTTGTGTGTGTCGGGAGGGGGGAGGGGAGGTGTCAACACACCTCACAATTACCAATACGTGAATTAATGCAGGGGCTTCAGTGAAGAGGCCACAACAGTCAGTGTGGGTTAACTGCCATAACAGTTTATTAAAAACACTCAAATCTAACTAGGACAGGAAAAGGAGAAGACTATGGCCAGGAAGTCAGCCACCCACCGGTAGGGCGCTGGGAGTATTCTAACCATGCAAAACAAGTAACAAAAACCATAAATTAAAATAACTAAAACCACCACACATTCATGCAAACACAAACCATGCTACTATAAAGGTGAGTTAACTCCCCACACACCACCCACACCTGTGGATGGAGGCCGCCACCAGCCACAGTACTATAAAGAAAGAAAGACAGATTAAAAGCAAACAAGAAAACTACTAAAACTATCTAAAAACATCAAAACTACCCTAAAACAACTGAACTAAATGGTAGTCAGTGCTTTGCCTCACAGCAGGTGATAAACCTGCACAGCCTCTTAACCAACACCACCAGTGGTGTACACTGGCCCTCCACTTTCTGGACATTGCACCACATTATACAACACTGGGCTCCAATGATCCAGTATCTTATGGTGCCTCCGGTGACTGTGGTCCCGACACAACACCAGTTGTCCAGGCCACAAAACCTCTGGTTTAACTCTTTCGTCATGCTGCCTTGCTCTACGATCAGCAGCTGCTTGAAGCTTCTGTCTTGCACTTTGATAAATTCTGCCAAATCATCCTGATGATTAGTTGCCCACTCGTCAGCTGTCGTTAGTTCCGGCTGTCCTGCAACACCCAATAAACAGTCAACGGGCAATCATGGTTCTTGTCCAAACATCAGCATGTATGGTGAATGCCCTGTGGACTGATGTTTGGTAGTGTTATACACAAACGGTACTTGAGGCAAACGTACTGCTCATTGCTTTTTCATATGGCAGTGTACGGAGCAGTTCTAGTTTTTGAACTATTATACATGCATGTTGCTGTATTATTTTGGTTTCAAAACAACGGCCTTGGTTGGAATATATTTGGCGGGGGATTCCAAAAACATAGAACCAATTTCTGACAAGTGCCTCAGCTACTGTTGCTGCCGTTTGGTCTCTGGTTGGAACAGCTTGAACACATCAGTCATGATCAAAACATTTTCTCTACCATCAGATGATGGCTCCAACACCGTGAAATCTATGGCTAAAATGTCATTGGGCTTTGAGGCTGTTAAATGGCCCATAAAGCACCTTGGTTGGGTATGAACATCTTTAGACAACCAGCAGCATTCACAAGCCCTGCAATATTTTTCAATGGTGTCGCTCATATCTGGCCAATAGCACCTCCTTCTAATCAGGTCTATAGTCCTTTCCACCCCTTGGTGGCCATGATTATCATGGAGACTAAAGAGGACTTCATGTTGTAGCTTTTGTGGAAGTAAGAGTTGACACCAAGCTGGTCCTCCTTCAGGTGGCTCCACCTGCCGATAGAGGATTCCTTCCTTTTCAGTTATCAGAATCAGAAGAATCAGGATCAGCTTTATTCGCCAAGTATGCTAGCACATACAAGGAATTTGCTTCTGGTCTTTTGTGGCTCTTCTAGGACAGTACAGACATTGACAATAACAAAGAATAGGTTACAGACAACAGCTACAGGGTTGGTTGTGAAAAACTTATTATTCTGTCTGTCCCAGTCTCCCCCTGCCACAACAGGGATCAAAAAGTCTTATCTTGACCAATAATAATAATAATAATAATCACAAAAATAGAATAAAATGGACAGTACAAACTTAAAAATGTACTTAAATAGTCTGCTTCAGTACAGTACTTAAATTTAATTAGTTACTTCTCACCACTGATATAACAGTAACAAATATACCATCTATGTGACTGATTACCACAACCCAGCCTGTCTCTCTGCTGGTAACTAGTGCACAAACAACTGCACATGATCGGTGTTTTTCCAGTATGCACAAAGTCTAATGGCTGTAAAGCAGGTGCATGTTGGACACCCAAACAGCTCAAGCAGTTCACACAGACACGGCGGTAAACAGAGACAAAGACTATAAATTCAGGCAGTTTGACACAGAGGGTATAGAGGAGGAAGCACGGGCCATATTCCACGCTTCATAGGTTCTATTTAGTAGCTGTTGTCGTGGAGGATCAAAGCTTTTTCCACTGTGCTCCCTTCCACTGAGACTTTAGTGCTGTGCAACTCTCAGCTCAGCTGAGGGATTAGGCCAGCCTTGAATTTAAAGGGGTGGGGGTGAATTTTAGCCTACAGGGGGTGGCATGTTTCTATTTATGGCATGAGCTGCATAAACTCAAGCTTGGTGTCTTGCAGGCATTCATTGGAGTCTTGGCCCTGTTTTGAAAGAAATACTGCAGTACAATTATGTGTCTGTGGAAAATGAGCTCCATGCAGATATTTCACTTCCCCAAAATGTGTTTCATTTATTCAGCATTGTGAATGAAAATTAAATTATGTTCCACGAATACTGGTTGGGGCTTTTATATTAATTTTTTTTTTTTTTTTCTTTTGCCAGATTTCCCAAACTGTTTTTAATCTATGAGTGACTATATGGGATGCTCTGATAGTATATGAAGGGTTTATTCTTCATGCGTATCCATGTCTGTCCCTTTATAATTAATGGGAACCATGCTGTGTTTGTTTCTTTCACTGTCATCTTGTGTGAAATGCAGGTGTCAGTAAGATCTGGGACCTGGTGTCACATTCACCAATCATATCGGGGCTTAGAGCACATCGACCAATTACACACCAGCTGTGCACACAGTGAGAGATGGGGGTTGGGGGCACTAAAAGAGGTTGCAGATGACAGAAATCTGAACACAGCAGTTTTGACAGGAATGGCATGTTTCCCATTTTTTATTAATAGTGGAGTATTTAAAATTGAATGAATGGTTCTTGGTTTCGACTCTTCTGTTAGCTTTGCCACAGCCATAGTGGAAAAAAGACAAATGTTTTTTTCTGTAGCAAATAACATTTGAAGGATTCAAATTTAATTTAATAAGGATTTATTGTATAAAGCTTTTCCCCTATGCAAACAGTTTTTGCAAATTTATCTACCTATATTATTACTTAAATATATTTTATAATATTGCTGATCACTGACTGGGGAAAGGGGGCAGCTGGTCAGGTGACATCCATGGGAATTCGAAAAGAAAAATGAACATATCATACAGAGTTGAAAGAAAATATTTCTTTGAAAGATGACAATTTACCAGGTAATCAATTTCTCACTTTAAAAGCAAAGTCAGAGGAAAATCATAAAATAGTAACAGCACTTAGAGAGCCTCTCTCTGCAAACACAGATTGTTGTTTATCTGTTTGAGTGCAAACAAATGAGATGCAGTGTGTTAATTAGTGAGCGTTAGAGCTATTTTTAGACCATGTTAGCAGTGTGGCTCTAGGGATGGCAGTGCTGGTTTCTCAGTTGATCTACCACTGTGGTACAGAGAGAAATATTTCAACCGACAGACAGGCGACAAATTAAAAGAAACAAATAACATTAAGTGTCTTAGTAAGGTTTTTTTCTTCAAAGTGCTGAAGGTGGAGAACGCTGTTTAACATGTTGGTTGAAAATCTTCCGTAGGTGTTCAAACGAGTTGAGATTTGGTGACTGAAAGCCATAGCGTTTGATTCACACCATTGTCTTACTCGACAAATCAACTGATGACCTCCTGTCCCCTTTGGATGAGGACATTCTGATCCTGGAAGACTTTCAGTCCTGTACCGTTCCCTTGATGTTGAGAACATGGTGAAGAATGACTCATCTGACCATATAACTTTTTCATATCTCTGTAGACCACTGCTTGTGGTTTTAGTACTGAACTCTCAAATGTATATTCATCTTTGTAATGAGGGATTTTTGTGACCCTCCTATTAATATCCCACTGTATGTAAGTGTCGATGAACTGTTCTTGCTGACACAGTCTCATCATGTCCTGTCATTCTCAGTCACCTGAGGAAGAGTTGCTCTTCTGTTTATCCTTACATATTGCATTAATAAACGCAGTTAACAAATGTGGCTGTCAGCTACAGACTCCCTTATCCCTATATAAACTCACGCTCTGTCCCATAGATCTAAATGCAGATGGTATTTTAGTCACCATTCACATTGAAACATGAGGCAGTCGACCTGTCTTTGTGACTGAAGCCTTTTCCGCTAGTTCAAAAAAATTACATCTTTACCTGAAATCAGAATGAACTGCGCCAGCTAAACACTGTTTATCTAATAAAAAGCAAACTTGATTAAAGCAATGCCCACAACTACAGCCTGTACAGACCTTATACTGTATGTAGTAAATGTGTACATGTGCAGTATACTGGTGAGTTAATTTTCTCTTCTTTGATTTCTCAACAGAAGCCATTTCCTCTTCTAATATGCCCCCAGTTATTTATGATTACACACTACAACTATGTCTGCCGTGATCCTAGTTTATAATAGGTGAATAATGAACAACAAACAACATCATAATTCCCCAGCTGAACCAGAGGAAGCTCTATCTAACTATGATAATACAAGTCCTGACTGGTTGTCATACAGATAGCAGTGGCATGAATATCAAACACATTTTTATTCTATTTCTTATAATGTTGTTCCTTCATACATATTTGTTGTGTCAAATAAATTCATGAAGATAAAGCGGCCATTATGAGCAAGGAAAATTTGAAATATTCCTTGAAAATCATTTCCACTCCTGCATTCCTGTAGTGATTTCTCTAAGTCCTGTTTAAAAATTCATGCAGTCGCCTCTCCTCCACTCAATAAATAAGCACTTAATAAAATGCTGATTAATATTTAATTGTCTCATTGTGCATTATTAAAACCATAATGAGTCAGTTAGGCATTTTGTCATTGATTTAGCTAATTAGCAGAGTTGATTTAGACTTGGATCTTGTATCTATTTATTTGTTCACTTTATTATTTAACCTGGCTGAGCTCTGGATCAAAGAGCAGCAGGACATTCAGTAACAGACAGGTGCACAATAAACAGACTAAAATGAAAGAGAGACAGAAAAGAGAAAAGAGAGGGCGAGCGCTGCAGTTATTTAGAATGACAAAAACAAAGCTCTGATAATGTCCAATTCATTCCCTGCCAGTTTTATGTGATGCAATGTTAAATAAGCATCATTACACTGACTATAAAGCAATTAATTAGGCTAATTAATTTCAAATCCGACTGTGGTGTAAGGGTTAATCAACTGGCATAAATAAGACGACCCACGCAGTCCTGTTTATATAGAAATGAAAAGCAGACGTATTGCAGCGGATTTGTCTGTCTCTTCTTCCACAGCAGTGTATGGCTCTATCGGCTTTTCCTCCCTCCCCGATGAGTTGTCTGCAGCAGTATTGCTCCAAATGAACGTCAACAACATCTGGTTAATCCAAACACTTTTTAAATAAGGTTGTGTGTGTGTGTGTGTCATACCTGTGGAGTTTTCCTTGGTAGAGAGATTGGATGATTTTAGCTCATGTCCTATTAAAGTTGTAACAATTTAAAAGATAAAAAATAAACTAAATAAGCAAATCTAATGCAGATACTTTATATAAGGAAGATATGAAAGTGTGATATGTATATTTATTGTTAATCTGTAATTCTTTATATTTATCAGTGGATCAAATTGTGTGTCATTTAAACAACACAGATCTTATCACTTTGCACAGACTCACTGTACACTAACTGTTCAAATGACTGTCTAACATTGAAGGATTCACTCTGTTTGTCAGACATACAGTATACGATACCAATGTTAGTTAAAAGGCACAAAATTATTAAACTTGTATTCATCATGCAGCCAGACACATGATTTTAGAAGATAATGTTGTTTCAAGCCTTTTTGTCATTTAATATTTAATGTCCCAATACAGGATATTCAGGTTTGGATGGAGTAATGGATTATTTCACTGTTTCTACCCTGGTGATGTCAAACCCGATCTGTGTTTTAACATGACCTGATCTTCACTTCTTTGCTGAGGCGAAACATTTTCTGTTTGTCTCTGTGATCTGTCTTTTTAACTCAGTTCTTTGTACGTGTGAGACAGTGAGCACTAGAGCTGCTCTTTTGTCTTCCTATGAAATTATAAACTGTAGAGTACATCTATATGACTATAGAGTAAGGCAGACTTAGTGAGACTGAATATTATTAGTAATAGTATCTATATTGTCATCATTTCATATCTTCTAGTTTCCTAAAACACATTTTTCAGTCCAGCAGGTGACGTTCTGCAAATGATGTCTTTTTGTTTTGTATGACTTGAGAGCTACTGTTAAGAAGAAGCTACTAGCTGTAAGAGAGAGAAATGTTTGTCCAGGGCTTCAACCTGCAATGTCTGACTAATATACAGCTCTGCTAAAAGTCAAAGTATGTAGGACAAACTGATTTGTAGTGAAAGGCATCTTGAACCTCTTGCTGTTGTATAAGTGACAGAATGAGTGGAGGGTCGTCCTATCTGCTGGAGTGGATGGTGTGTTGGCAACAGACCTGATGAGTGTCCTACACTTCGCTGGTGCTGTAATAATTTAGAAAATAACAGTACAGCAGCTCGGTCAAGTGCTTGCCCCTGAGCCAGAGAAATTAGAAGATGATGCACAGCCTTTTGGCTCATTGCCACATTTCAGTTGGTGCAGGTCTTGTTTTGTTTAACAAACTTTATCCTCTAAAAGATTTCTCTAGGCTTACCCAGTAATCATTGCATATCTGCCCTGCATAAAGCAGGTACATGCTGACAACACAGAGTGACCTGCAAAGGTTGTGATCAGGACCAGCAGTGTTGGTAGAACTGGATGTTTTCTCCTGTGTTGTTTTCTGGACTGTGTAGAGTTGATGAGTTTTAAATTCATCCTGACTGTCTGATGTGATTAAGAATCTTCCTTTAGCTCCTTTTGTTAGAGTGCTAGTGGGGGTCTCTGTGTGCTAGCTATGCAATCAATCATATAGCAAGAAGCAAAGGCAGGATAGGAGGGGCTCATAGTATCTATGTAGATGTACTGTTGTGCAGTGGTCTGCAGTCAATCAGTCTTGTCACAGATTGTTAAGTGTGGACCTTTTGTGTCTGTTTGTTAAGTCAGTGTGTAGATTTAAGCATTCAGTCCTTTATGAAATACAACAACTAGCAGCTCCCATGTGTGGCTCTTATTGTACCCAAATCTAAAGAGGGGGAATTGTCTTTATCTTACCCAAAGGTTTTTTTTAATTTTTATTTATTGTTTTTTGTTTCTTTTTGGTTCAGTTTTTGGTCTTGGTTCTTAGAGGCGCAGGGCTGTGTGGGAACCAGTGTATGTAATTTGTCCAACACTTTCAAATACAATACAGTATGTCATACTAGTCCATACAAATAAACCTCGTCCTCTTTTATTATTAATTTCTTCTTTAGAAATAGTCAAAGCACTTGTTGGGATAAGTGCAGTTTTTGCTGTTTGAGATAACATTTTGCTGACATTAACTTTGGAGCCATCATAGAATCTTGTGCGCACAAATTACTGTCCTGTCAGCTCACGATAACCAGTTGATTAAAAATATATAATTTTTCATGACGCTGACAGTTCTGTATGAACTTTTTGTGAGCTGCTTTGTCAGATCTGCCAAATAAATGCAGGATTTCACAGGAGTTTCTTAACCAGGCCCATACAGTGCAGATTTTCAGTGTTCAGCTACAGAAGAAGGGTGGCTATGAATGTTGTGTCTCATTAGGAGGCTCAGCCTCTGACTGTGGAACTAGATTTACAGTATTTACTATTGTTGTTTGCCACCATTATTATTTACGGTTTAATTATAGAGCTGTCTCAACTGTGGACGAGGAGATGGTAGTGCTAAACATGAGAGCTGTAATTAGAAAAGCTGTTCTTATATAGACCATTTAATTAGAATTACTTTGCAGGAAAATAACCTGGGTGTGAGTTTATGTCCTGTCAGCTGCTAATATTTGTGCTGGACAGATTTCAGTAGCTTTTTACTTAGCTTCCTCTGCATTAGGAAATAAATTAACCATTTAAAATGTTCACTTGAGAGATTGGTTAGCACTTTCCTAACCTGTGATCCCCAAACTGCACTCAGGCCAGGCCCCACTAGAAACCCAATTGGCTTCTGGGAATACAATCACGGACAATTAATCTGCAGTCCAATAATGCTTTTTTTTCGCTGCATTTCTACTTCTGTCCTCCCATTATTCAATCTTTGTCAAATAAGCAATACAGAAATAATTTGAATAATTAAATAAAGCAATTCTCCTGTACATTCAGAATCTGATGTCTGTCTGATTTGTGTGCTGCTCAGCAATGTGCAGCTCAGCTCTGTGTAATGGGACTAACAACTCTGATAAACCTAAACTGGAAATGTAATGAGAAACAATTCATCATGCAATACAGCCCGCTTGTCTCACAATGTAATCCGTTGACCACAGCAGTGTTGTTGTATCTGATTCTTTTAAAAAAACATATTGCCATGCATGTAAGAATAATGATAGCTGCTTCTGTTTGTGTGGAACTAGCAGGTATGCTTCATGCTATTTTTCTGTGAAATAATATGTACTGTAGTGGAGAATAAGCTTATAGAACAACCTGCTTACTCAGGCAAAAATATTCAAGGTGTCAAATTTATAGTTTAACTGCAATTGTTAAAAAGGACAGCTCCACCATTATTAGATGCTCGTTCTTTTGCTTTAGATAAAGGATGTGGAAACTCAATGCCAAAGATTATATTTAATGTTGAATTTATTACAAAAGTTATTTCAACATGTTTTGGGTCTTATTTGTCTGGTAAGTGAAGTGAATTGCATTGTATTGTAAGGCGTTCCTGTTATTGTGGTATTTTTCATTGCATTTTTGTTTATTATTAAGAAAAAGTTTAAATGGAGATGAAAAACAGTTAAAATCATTTTTACATTATATTGCACACTCCAGAGGTATTTTGATAATGGATGATCTATGGAAAGTATTTAGATTGTGGATCATTTTAGCATGCTAAAAACAATCCTAGCTAATTGGCAAACCTGTTTTAAACAATCCCTAAGATTCAGAAACCCCAAACATGTAGAAAAGAAGACATGTAGAAAAGTAAAACCTATGTTGTAATATTAATAAACTAAAAATTTTCCTTTTAAGATGAAGTTGAATTGGGCAAATCACCATCATGGCTGTTACCAGTTTCCTTATTCTTCAGTTCTTCCATATTCTCTATGAGTACTATTGAGCCTCCAGTGATGTAGCTGCGTGATAGAGCTGAGAAATTAGAAAAGAGCAGAGAGAGAGTGGGGGAGAAGCATCTGAAAACCTAGTGACAGCAGCTTTAATCACAAGAGAGCAGGCATTTGTTCTGTCAGCAGAGAAGAGCGCGTCACAGGGGAGGTGTGTATTCAGAATGAGTCTGATATGAGTGTGCTTGCTTCAGTGGACTGGAGTGTGAATGCATGTGTGTTGTGTTTATTAAGGTGAGAAACACTGCACTGAGTGACAGTCCAGACATGCACTAGAAGCAGGGCCTGGAAATACTGTATGTGAGCCAGATTATCGCCTCTTTGTACACTGTCTCAGTGGAGGAACCCACGTGGGGGTGGGGTCTTGTTTCTACTCTTTGCCTCCTTTCCCATCCGCCCATTCTTTTCCTTCTAATGATTTTGGCACTATTTTGGCAGCAATCATTCACACTCAGCAGATTATATCAATGGATATATGTTGACCTCTTGGGCTCTCTGGAATGCTCACACACACACAGAAAAAATAGAAGAGAGGAGTAAGGGCCTTGTGTAGCCATATATCTCTGTTATATATCACTGTGGTTGGCTCTGATTCAGCTGTAAAGATTAAGTTTTAAGTGAAAGGTTAGAGCCATACATCTCTTTGCTGATGTGTGGAGCACACACCAGCTTTAAATAACACCTGCATACTATGATTGTTCAATAATGAAAATCATCTTCTGTGTCTTTTATACTAACCTTTACTCCTTTACATCATGTAATGGTCATGTAATACATACAGTTTGCAGCAAGTAATAAACTAGAGCAGAATATGAAGCGAGTGCTAATATGAATGGATTTGATACACAGAAATGTACCTGGCTGACCAATGGATTCAAACCCAGGTCCATCTCACTGTGAAGCAACAGTGCAACAGTATTTTTGAAAATCTTCTTTTTGTAGGAAAATGATTAATGTTGACAGAAAACAAAAACTCAGCCAATACCAAGACTGGCATCATTAGTATCCGTCGTGTTGGAACAATGAATATTGGTACAAAATTTTGTACTAATACATCTGATTATGAAGCTATTTAACTGTATCAGTGAAAACACTGACCTGCAGGCAGCACTTGGTGAAAAATCAGTAAAACAGTATTTCTAACCCTAATCAACATTTTTGAACTCTGGAGTCAGACCCAGGGCAATAGCCAGGTATTTTGTATGTCCACCATCTCTAGAACATGATTCAGCCCGTAATTTTGTTTCCTGCAAACTTTAACAGTGCTTTAACAGTCTAGTTGCAGGAAGACATCCAGCTGACAGAACAAAATTGCCATTTCTAGAGCCATGCTACTTGCCTGATTGAAAATGATTTTAAAATGTGCATAAGCAACAAATGTAACCTTGGTTGTACATTCAGCAAAGAGGCTTTTTTTTTTTTTGCTTTTACAGACGCAGGCCTCCAGAGCATGCAAACTAGTGGAAGCAAACTTAATCAATTTGCAGTAGTTACTAGTTTTTATAGGTCAGATTCTCTACAGCTCATAATGACTCATGCTCTGTGAGTTGCAGCTAAGAGCCAAACAACTGATAATGGTGGCCTTCATTCTTCCAGCCCACCTCAGTCACAGAATATGGAAAGGAGTTTACAGAGGAGTGAAAAAACGGCAATGGATTATTATCACTAATGGTGAAGACCTTCTGCCAAGTGCATTGCTGGGACACATTTTATATTCATGAGATGAGCAAAAGAAGGTGTGAGTAGAAAGGATTCCCCACCCGCACTGCTGCTTCAAAGAGCAGTTGCCATAGAAAGTGAAGCTATCGGCCTTGGATGGGTGTGTCAATCGATGTACCAGAGATCAGCGAAGAGCTGTCAGATCCAATGTATAGGAAGTTGAACTGTTAGAAACCCTGAAACCCCCAGTCACCAATCAGTATATTCCTAAAGAAGTGCTACATCCATAATTCAAAAGCACATGTTCTTGTTTTAAAACTCATTTAAATTTAAATGTTGCTGTAGATTTTGATTGCCTCAGGGCGTTTACTCATCGAGGCAAGAGGGACACATTTGAGTTTGGCTGGAATGATTAAGTCAGTGGGAACAAAATGGGGGAAATTAGGAAAAGCCAAGACGGGCAGTACGAACTGTGGAAACTCAAAGTTTTGGGAGCAGAGTAATTTGAAAGCACCCCCATCCCTATCAGGGAACCCAATAGCTATACTAGTTACTATGTATTCATAGATGCCTGCAGGGATCATTATACAACTATGACATGCAGTTTTAAAAGGCACCTGTCGATGTAGGCGGTACCACCAGGATCTACAATTTGCTATAATTGTGCATAAATACAGTAGTTCCTTATACCAAATCTCATCTGGTTCTTCAGCACTTAACTCAGACGCCTATGGGTTACTGAGATAATATGATTTTATTGAAGAAGAAAAGATGTCAACAAAATGGGAAATAAAAATTTATCCTATGTTGGGCAACAAAAGAGAAGTGATATTTATTGGTTTGAATGCAGAATTAGCAATGGATGTCCTTCCTGCCACAGCTTTTTCCTTTTACTCTCTTTTCCTTCTGTCCTTCTTTTTCAGATCCTTCAAGACTTTCCAAATGTTAAACTGACATTATTTATATCAATGTGATCACACGTGCTGTGTCAACACAGAGAGCAATATGGTCATAGGTTGACCTATGAAATAATAGAACCTGGCTCAACTTTTATCACAACTGAATGCGATAATGTTTCAAGCTACTGCAGATGTGTACAAATACTACTCCTTATTGTTTATTTCGTAACATGACTGTGGTTACTTTTGATGGTCATGAGTGCCAGAACAGAAGATAGAATGACGTTAGAACTTTCCAGAATTTTAAAATCCATCTTCATAGTATTTTTAGATTCTGAGCAGCATTTCACCAGCTCAACAGTATATAAAGCAATTTGCCATGACCAACTTGGTTTTCGGTCTAAATAAAGTTTACCTACCCCCTTCTGGAAGGCCAGCCTTAGATTTTGCTGGCAGTGCCCTTGCACCTTAAGTAGACAAGCGTGTGTGGATTGGTGCAGATACAGACTGCAGTGCTGTGAAAAAACAAATGAATATCATAGCAAATGTCATGTTACATTATGGGGTGCTGGAGACAAGAAAATGGTATTCATCATAAAACACCAGCACTGTTTCCTACTTACAACACAATCCAGCCTGGAGCAGCCACCAAGATTACAAATAACACGCAGCAGTACACAGGCATTCATTCACACACTCACACGCATGTGTACTTGCACAAATAATACATGTATACACCATCCTGAGGCTATGAAGGGGAGTGCTGTTGCACTGAGTTCCACTTGGCCTGCACAGTAAGAGATGCCTGGTGGCTATAGGAAGCCTGACACTAAAGTAACCTACAAATGTAGCTAATATAGCTGCACTGTTCTTTCTGCAGTGTGACAATAAAATATATTATCTTCATAGCACTAATTGATTTTGGGATTTCCTGTGTGGTCTTCAAGGGTACACAAGATTAGTGTTTTGAATTCACTGTACCTGTGGGTGCATTAGAAAGGCTCAGATCAATAAGAGAATTATTATCCACGTGTTTATTAGGATTACTATATTACTCACCCTTCCTCCTGCAGGAGTTTCTGAATGCTTCATTGAAACTCCTGAAGGTTTTTATAGAAGAAGTGAGGAATAGTACCTGAGGAGGCCCAAATTGTTATTGCAGAGGAAAAGAACCATGTGCCACAAGATTGTTTGTCTCTACTGGCTCCATTAAAATCGTTTAATGTATACCTCTGAGGGTGTTCTCCTGAGTCAACTAGGGCCACTTGTGAAAAATTAAAAACAGACTGCTTATTCATCTTTTCTGAGAGCGTAATGATATTTGGGCTCTTTCTGCTGCTTAGTTTAAGGAAGATGGTCCCTTTGAAACTCACTGCTTAACAAGCATAGTGCATCTGCACAGCTGATGTGTTAAGTAAAGCTTGACTGCAGGATAAGGTATTTTCATATTAAACAAACGTGTTGTCTGTAAGCTCCGTGCTGTGTTATCTGGCAACTAAGCTAGTAAAGTTTCTTTCTTGCTTAACGGGTATAGCACAACTCATTAGCCAATTTGACAAGATGATCTCAACTCTACTTATACCAGCCTTTTCAGAATGCTTACAAATACTGTGAGATGCAGTTGATAGCTTCAAAAAAGTCTAGTAAAGTGACCTTGTTTTAATATTTATTTAGTCAATGTGTTATGTCAAGAGTTAACTTTCATAATCAAAATTTGTCAATACAATGATAAGTTCTTATGATTCACACCAAACACCTAATTATTAACTGAATACATTTGGGTTTTGAGCTGTTGGTCCTAACAAAGGAGTCTAAAACTACCTCTGTGTGTAAAACAGTCGTTTCTTGAGATTGTATTCTGCTTGTAAAGATCCCCTTAAGGGCATCTTTATTCATTTGTCTTTATTGCAAGCTTAGTCAATGAGCATTGAGGGAATTCCTAAATGAAATAAACAAAGTACCCTTGCACCAAAAATGCTTTTCCAGCTGTCTTGTAGAAACAAAATTTGTTGAGATGGAAAAAAAGACAATGTCAAATAATGGTGCATTCATTTATTATATGAATAACTGCTTGAATGAGTTAATGGTCAGAAACAACAAAACCTTGAAAATGAATCGGTGTTTGAAATGTTTTAAAGCCATTCTGTTGACAGCTGTACTGTGAGGTTGTCCTTGTTGAGCAGTGATAGTGGGAGTCATTGCATTTGAATGTAAATTATGACTGACTGTCCAAGATGTTTAACCCAATTATATATTTTTTTTCAGCTTACCCTCTGGAATATGACTACACCTGGTTGGGAATCACCATTATTATTACAAACACAAACTAAAAATCAAACTATCAATAGTGTATTGGCAGCCATCACAAGCTTAATGTTGCAAAAATTAAAAACGCTAAATACTGTAAATATCTTTTTTTTTTTTTATAGATACACGCACGCACACACACACACACACCCACCCACACACACACACACATAATGTCTTGCCTTCAAGGCTTATTCCTCTAGACACTAATTAATTTTTGTGATGTAAACCATTCAGTTGGATTTATGTAAGACCAATGCACTACACTTGAGCCCAGCATACAAGATCATTCAGGTTAATTGTGACTTATCAGTCATTTTGAACATCATCACCACATTAAATGGTCATTATCAGTTGTTATCATGCCCATAATTCTGCATCATCAGGGCAAACTACACCTAATGCTAGACCAGAAGGTGCATTTTACTAATATGTGTTATAATTATGTGACATGTAACTTGTAACTATGACAGCGGCAAATGTGATCTTGTACAAAAAATGACAAGACAAAGTGTACATAGTCAGGATCTCAGGGTGGATCACAAAACTGAAGACAAATAGTGTTTGTAGTAGTTGTATTTAAGAATACAAATAATGTTTATTACTTAATAATCTACATTATCATGCTGATAATTTGGCGTCAGTTGTCAGTCTGACCACTTATCATAAAACAGATTTATTTTCAAACACAGATTTTTAACAGTTCTGGGGGGAATGAACAAATACTGTGATCTTGGTCTAATCATAGACATATATTGATATTTATTTTAGTGGGTTTACTGCATATTAATTTTTGTTAACATAATGACCATATGTTCATAATTAACGTAAATGTGAAGTCACAAAAATGTTCATGCTTAACAATCAATTATATCATGTATAAAGTAAATGTACCCAGTCAATGTATTTTTGTCAGTCAAAATATCCAGTCTATAGCATCCTGATTTCTTTTCTGTCAAAATATCTGATCTTTTAGTGAAACATCCAGTTTTGTTTTTATGGTTGGATTCAGGCACTTGCACTGGTTGCTGGGTTAAGTTTAACGAAAGATTGCAGGCTGGCTTACTACTGAAAATTTTGACAGTCACTTCATACAACATGTGCATTAAAATTTATATAAATCTATGATTCATCTTTTTCCCTAACCAAAGTACTATTGCTTTTAAACCTAACCTCACACAAGACTCTGAACTTGAAGTCTGGGTTGTTTTAGTTTGAGCAGCTACAGTTGTATGCTGAATTTCTGTCTGCAATGTATATACCTTGATCTTTTGTAATTATTATGAGATCCATGATATTTATTAATTTTGAGATGCAGTGTTCAGACCACTCAGCACCACTGTACTAATATCTGAAAATTCATCCCTAGACAAGTTGTTAAAGTATTGGAGTGGATAAAATTTAAATTAAAATTCAACTACAAATTACATGTTGTGTAGCACTTTACGTATGTATTTTAATTTCCCTACCTGTGTCTTTGGCTGGAATGAGAATTAATACACTGGAACAAATATTTTAATCAGCCGTCACCTGAAACTCAAAAAGCAACCCCTGCTTATTACAGATGGAAAAACTTCATTTTTCTGAATCTGCCATAAACCCATTCTGCAGAGTTCCTTCTCAACTGATTGACTGACTGACACACACTATAAAATAAAGTAGAAAGAAGTAACCACCTTTAAGTTTAGCGGTTCACATAGATTGGCATATTTATTTGTTGTGGGATTTGCTTGTGTGTAGTCACTATGTCCAACATTTGATGTATAAAAGCATCGTTTTCCCAAGTTAACTTCTGTCATGACATCACGATTAGTGATGACAATTTATGCACAAACAGTCCGAAGTTTCAGTCCATTATAATAAAAAAAAACACAGTCACAACAGGAACACAATGATAATCAGACCAGCATCATGGACAGCACTACACAACACAAGACGTACATGACATTGTAGTGGTACATCTAACATTTTAGCCTCAGCTTGTAGCTGGGTGCTTTTGGATGCTATCAGTATCCCCAAGGAGGGGCAGGTCTCATCACAGTAAGTACCAGCTTTCACCACCCCAGTATTTTGAATCTGTGTTTGTGTTTGAGTCTCACCGTTATATTACTTGGCACATCAGCAGAATGTTATACTTTTAACCATCTCAAACAATGGAAGACTGTCCAAACAGTTTGCACAGAAATGTATACAGCATGTATAAATGTAAATTGCCTGTAACCTTCTCACCATACTTTGGTAATAAAGCTGCAGGTGGCATTTCCCAGAAGAATAGAGTCTCCTCTGTAAACTTGTCTTTTCACTCTTTGCATTTCTTGGCCAGATGCTTCTCAAAAGCCAGATTAATTAAATGGGCTTTGTAAGGATGTTCTTCAGTTCTTGGTGATCACGGAAAAAGTGGAAAAAGAGTTCTTGCATAAAAAAATTGAAACAACTTTAAAATCTGCGAGGACACTTTTTGTTTCTTTATTGCTTCAGTGGCCATGTGGAAATAACTGAGCAGTATTTTAAGTGTCCATTTCCCATCATCTATAAGTGTGCAGCTGTCTGTATGTGTGAGAACGAGCAGCTGGGCACCAGTGAAGTTGGCATCCACACGCATGGTTCCAGCCAGTGTTAGCAGAGGTTTCACCTTATCAGGGTCCAGAAAGGTGCTTTCTTCTGGGATGACTGAAGCATTAGTGTGTTGTTTTGCTCTCCAAACAGGCATGCCATTTCCCCTGTAACTGCACTAATACTAGTGGTAAAACAGCCACAGTTGCTTCATGATCTCTTGGGTTTCTCGTGCTCCTGATGTCTGCTCAACAACATTGTCGTCCAAGTTTCTATTAGCAGTGTCCTGGAGGTTGTCAGAAAACTCAGTTTCCTTAAACCACTGACTCCACAACTCCAAGAACTTCTTTTTGGTGCAGAGAGCTTCAACACACTCTATGGCAATGTTCAACAGCACTATGATGGTTTGGAGCACCATGAACTCTGACTGTAGCATCTTGTTGGGTGGCCCAAGTATCAATAAGACCTTCCATACCAGAGATGTGTAAAATCTAAAACTGAATATGATGCTGAGCTTTGCACACGATTGAGCACATGTGATACCCTGAAAGCATTTCAGAATAATCTGTACCATAGACACATGCCCTGTGCAGTGCTTTTCCGTTAAATGTTTCAGTGACTTGTAGTCCTATTTGTCCTCTTTTGGTAGATGTGTCACTCCGTAGTCCATACAGCCTACCAGGTTTGTTCTACACATGTACAAAGAAGCCAATCTACCACAGTTTGCTTGCTACATCTATGATACTCGTGACTACCACATTAGCAGTGTTAACATGCTCCATTTACAGTACAGAGCAAATATACATTACTATATGATTCACATAGACAGACACAGTTTGGTCAGATGTAGCCTACAGCAACAAAGTCATGTTGATTTCATGTAGCCTCCGTGCGTTGGGGAACTGGGACAGATGACTAGCATTACAGTGGAACCTATAAGGCTAATGTGGCCAACTGGTACTATCTGCTGCAAATTGTCTCTTTGGACATTTGTAGATCAAATCTAGTAGTCTGGACTGATTAGGTAGTGATGAGGCTAACCAACAGCCTAGAAGCTAAGCTAACTTGTACCGGACCATTATGTCGACAGAATCTAGAGATTCAACTAACTAACTTCTGATGAGGCAGTTAACAAGCTAATGTTAGTGCTACTGTATGTCAGAGTAACAGAGCAATAACAGAATATTACTACGGACTTTTAAATGGTAATCTCTTTCAGTACATGTTACTGAAAAAAGTTATAGTATTGTGGTAATATTGTGCAGCGAATTAAATTAGTATAAGTACTACCCAGCACTGCCTATGATACTTAACTATTACCAGTAATACTTTACAGTAGGCTATTACAAATTCAAAGAATACTGCTGAATGTTCAATTGCAACCAGAAAAATAAAACCATAAAACACTGGTTAAATTGACCAAACAACCTTTGGTCAATTTAATCTTATGGTAATTAATAAGTCTATGGTTTATATTTATATTTGAACTATAATGCAGTAAATACTCCAATATTACTATACAGGAGTAGATAATTACTTGATGTCATGTGTATATTTGGGACATAGACTGTCTTTTCAAACTGGGTTATAATTTCTTAATTTCTATAACTTCTCATGCTTCTCTCTTACTGAAGAGTTCCACTGTGTTATACTGTGTATGGTTAGAATGAGTGCTTTGATACAGATAATATGTGAAGTTCCACTTAAACCTATCATTGGCTTGACAGACGGCTTTAATGGAAAGGATACTTCATACTGGAGAAGAGAGCTATTGATGATGTGATTATTATAAACCATTTTCTTTAATAAAACTTTTATTTTGCCATCTTTGTTCTGGAGATCAAAATGTCAAAATGCTTTTCAACCCAGCTTAGAAAAACTAAACTGTCAATGGCTAGAAATTGAATTC
>JAUBNQ010000006.1:12734644-12745754 GCA_032353495.1 Ctenopoma kingsleyae
AAAAAAAAATCACATTTCTGCCAACTGATGATGCTAACTAAGAGCCAAAGTTAACGTAATTCATCTTAAGGGGAAAATGTCCAGTAGTTAAGTATTCTAAAATGACCCGCAACATTTTGAGGGCGATAGATGAAAAGTCATGGTATTCAATTCTGAAGGATGCATCATCTCTGAACCATTCAGGTCTGTACCAATTTTGGGCAAATCCATCCAGTACATCCTGAGATACTTCACTCCATAAGTGAACATTCTGACTTGATATTGTCTGTAGATGAAAAGTAAGAGGATCACCAAAGTCCGTGCACTTCATTCTTCATGAATCTCAGCATGAAATCTGTTGGCAGTACCTCCAGTATTTCCTAATGTTAGCTGTGGGCTACAACTGTGGTCCTGTTTTGCAAAGTACGCACGAATACGGATATGTTGGATATCTAACTTTCACTGGATTGCTCCAGTCACGTAAGAAAATGTGATGAGTCTTAGGTTGATTCTGGAACTTTACAGGGGCATTTATTTCGTAGATTTCTAGGCAAATGTATTTATTTATTTGCTATAATGATGTCCACAGGAAGCATAAGTAACACTGAATTTAAAAATATGTGTAACATATTTGTCTGTTCAGATTTGTCTGAGTTATGATTCAGAGAAGGAATACAAATGTTGACTCAGTTCAGTTTAATCTTTTTTTATCTATTTGTACAAGGCAGAAATGTTATAACATTTAGGAATTATTCCTTATGTTTTAATAAAACAGCATAAAATACACCATGGACAACATTAACAATTTTCTCTCAAAGATAACTGTATGTGCAGTGCACTTCATTTCTTTAAAATGCTAAGCTGTGTTTTACCTGAAAGCATGCTGTAAACCTTGTACAACTTTAAACATGAATTAATTAAATAATTAAAAAATATATCCTACATCCAATTAGATTGACACGAGAAAAGTCATTATTTGCTATTTATATGCTATACAGTTTAATTCTGATATTCATCATTTGTTATTCTGAACTATAGTCCAATATTCTGTGTTTGTGTGCAATAAACTACATCAGCTGTTTGGTGACACTGGTGATGTCTCTATTGGACCAAACACACAACTACATTGGCCAAGTCACCTGTGGAGCAGAGGAATGTCTAGCAGCTGCTGTAAATCAGGCCGTGTAGATATGAAGCAGCAGCAGTCGTGATCGCCAAGGGAGCCATGCTGCAGCTTATTGGTTTTCTCACTGACATACTCACATTTAGGCATTTATGTGTGTCTCAGTCAGTGTGTATGTGTTTGTTTGAGTGTGTTGCCTCAGGCTTCATGTGAGGACCGGACCCATTTAGGCTGATAAAGCATCATATTTAAAATTGTGAGAAAATTGGGTCTGTATTTCCGTGAGCTTGTGAAGAAAAAGTAAGGCGGCAGGATGTCTTCAGGTGAGGAGGTAGGCTGCAAATAAGGGCCACCATGCTTCATAAAGACATTTTCTTCCAGTTGTACTCTATACCATGGACTCTGTACTGTTGGAGGTTATAAAAAATGGGAAGAAGGACTAATGAAATACATAAATCAAGACTAAACAGTTGTGGGTGTGTGGTAGGAATGGAGGAAGAACCTCAGTTCTCTGGATGAAAACAATTAAAAATTAGCTTTAGTGATGGTTGCACCTACTAACAAACATCATGGATATAATTGTTACTGTTAAAATAAAAAGTTATTTTACTTTTCATTAAATTAATTTATCTATTTATTTTTGTGGCACAACCTTTGTTTTTTGATACCATTTATATATTGTGTTTTTCAGCAAACATTTTGCACTTGCTTTATGTAATTAGCTCCTTGTTTACTGTAGCATTCATTATATGTGATCTTCGTAAGAGAAGGGAGACACAAACTGCACATAATACATTGAACATGTGTATATACTGTAGCGACCGGCTCACGCTGCAAGCAACCAAGGCGCATGTCTGCCCAGCTGCCAATCAGAATCACCAGATTTTCCGCGCTCAGGGCGAACCCAGCTGACGTGGAAAACATTTAAAGATGGCTGAAATGCTGTTTTGGGTGTGGCGTAGTAGGTAGTAGTGTGTTGCAATAGTGTGGTGTGAGAAAAGGAGAACCGAAAGCAAATCAAAATCTAGGCCTTCTCACGTAGTACACCTCTTAGCATGTGATCATTTAGCTGAGAGCTGTGTGTTCAATATTTAATAAGATTTTTTTTGTTTTGGTGGAAGAATCCAAGCTGAGATATTAATTTGTGTGAAGATGCTGCGTGAGTGTCTCTGAGGGACACCAGCTCATGGCACAGTACATAATAGTCTGTTTTTCACACTTTGTCAATATTTGGCAGCCATCTGTCTATCAAATGCTCCTCTGATGAAATGTTATTTACTTAAAAACAGTTAGTTTGGCTACGTGGCTCTTTTACAGAGATCTGCAGAAAACAAAATTTCACACACACTTCCTCACTTAACACATCCTCAACTCTGTGTTGGTTTTCTATAATGTCTTTTAAAAGTCTATTTCAACTTGGGCTTTACTGTGGGTCTGACTCTATTGTTCTGTTGGATATAATAACATTGTACTCAGGGCAATCTGGCAGTTTGTTAACAAACCTCCAGCTTACTCCGACTTATTTAGAAGTGAAAATGAAAGCGGACAGTAAATTATCACATAAATTGTGGGATAAATTAAATAAGCAATAGTAGGACTGACATCATCTATTTATGGTAACAGACAATAGAAAACCAGGCACTGATGTTATTGATTTTATTTCACGTTTACAGTACATGAAATATGCTGAATTCCTATGCTGATGGACAATCCAGAGCAGTGATAAGACCAGCACAAACCGGTTGGTGGCTCAAAACATCGATCAGAGCACTGGATCAATTTATAGTTTCAGTTTGCTCAACTGCACGCCTTGTGATCCTCTATGCTTTCATGATAGTATTACATTTATACCTTTTTTTCCCCTGGACTTTTTGGCTTTGTGTTGTACCAGCATTCCTACAGGAGGCTGTGTATGTTGCCATCTTTGTTATCAAATTTGATCTGTGTGCACCTACATGACCTTCCATCATTGACAGCACTGACAGCAGCACCTGAAATCCCTTATTTAAGGCTTTATTTTACTATTGTCATCTGAGCTTAAAGGTTGTTAGGACCTACTCCACAAAGCGGGCAGGGAAGGAAATAATGGAAATAATAACTGTAAATGTGATGATGGCTCTATGTTAAGTTTCAGGGCAATGTTATATAATGTCATAGAACTTTTACATTTTCAATGAAGGCATTATAACACGTCACAGTAGTATAAGCACAGGTGTAAATAATACAATTTTTGCCACGTTGCTTTCAGAGTCCTGGTATTGTGTATGCTGGGTCACTGCCACATGGTCACAGTGAACAGAACAGAGCTGTGGTTAATGTTATTAGTAACACCAATGCTTTTTCAAATCAAAATGTCTTCTCTGAAAAAGGCTTATAGCTGCACATTACGTTATGGGGTTATAATGTCACCTAGTGCTGATGCTGGACTATTCATTTCAGCTCTACCTTCACAAGGAATGCTTTTACTGCACAGCTTCACTTTAAGCGTCACTTTTTCCTCTGCCGGAGACAGAGAAATCTTAACAGGAAACCCTGGCAGTTCGATTGGCTGTTACCTCCCAATAACTTTTCCTCTCTCTCTCCTTCTCCCACTTGGTTAGCTCATGTTTAATGGATGCTAAGTGGTAAAGGATTTACGAGGAGTTTAGTTCACTCATCCCACGGTGCATGCACTTAAAATATTCACAGTTTGGACCCTGTTGGTGATCCCTCTGGGGATCTCTTCTACATTCTAGCTATATTTGTTGTTTTTGATTATGTTTTTTTTTTTATTTGTAAATCTAAAGTGTTTTACCACCCTTACTTATTAAATGTGTAGCTGCAATATGGAGGGTTGTGGGCTGGCAGCAAAGCTGGTAGCCACTATATAGCTGACTTACCTTTATAGCCGTATTTTACCCATCTGTCATATGTATATTCCCACGTGGCCAATGTCATAGGAACTGCTGGCTGCAGCATGCACTTAAAGTAATTGTGTAGCTCTAGTTACATTTCTAATTGTATGATTTTGTGCAGGGCAACAATATATACTAACATTTGCAACACTGTAGTAGCATCAGAAATAAACCAAAATAAATAAATAAAAAGAAAGTTTAAGGTGTTTCAATTGATAAGGCTGGTAGATAGAATCTTTCCTACCATAGTGGTGCCCTGAAATCAACCAGCCTTCTTTGTGTACACGTGCATGTGCACACACATACACAAATATCAACACAAGGCTTCTGTACCTCTCATATTCTTAGTATTCAATGCTGGTTGCAGGCATGATTTTATAGAGGGTGGAGATGGAGATGGTGGGGGAGGAGAAGTGTGTAAATGGTGAGTAGAGCTATGCTATATCTCCCCTACCACTCTGCAACACCGTTCCTTAATCCAGGGCATGGTGGGACACAAAGTGAAGCAGACGCTGCACAGTGCATGTGTGTATACAGTATTTGTATATGTGTAGTGAGACATGATCTCTCAGTGGCACTCGTGCCTTATGTGGCCTGCAGTGGTGTCCAGTGAGACGCTATCTCTCGATGACAAAATAAAGGTCACGCACACAAATGAGTACATGCATGTTATGTGCACTTGAAAGCTCACAAGCGTATGCCATTCAATCTGAATCACACAGAGAGAATAAAAGAAGCCAGCAGTGCTGTAAGGTACTGTGTTTAACTGAATAGCAGCAGAAGGCATGGAGACATGATATGAATGTTTCATGCACAGTTATATTCTATAGTGTTGTTGTTGAAGCTGTTACCTGATGATGTTATATTGATTTAATCCATAGTCAGTTAATGAAAGCTGTTTGCTATATGGAGACGTTACTTATTGTGAATGATAGGTCTAACCCTTCTGATAATATTGAATTTCCACTAGAATGAATAGAGCTCTCTACTGTCATATAGTAGTCATTGTACAAGGTGATGGCTGTTGGCAGGAATGACTTCCTATATCGTCCTTGTCAGTCTATGACTAAAGCTGCTCCACTGTTTGACCAGCAGGCTGTGGAGAGGATGCGAGCTGTTCTCCATGATGTTCAGCAGTTTGTTCAGCACCTGCTCCAAGGTTCCCAGCACAGAGCCAGCCCTAATGAACATATTAAAGGACTTCCACAAGACGTAGAGTCTGCTCTGTCCCTTCCTGTAGACAGACTCTGTCTTGCATTTCCAGTCCAGTCTGTTGTTAAGATTAACTCCCAGGTATCATTGGCCTTATCCTTTAACACTGGAACACCACCGATGCAAGGGTGGAAAAGGCGGACACTGTCGTGCAAGTTACTTACTACAATTACATCACTTCAAATGTTAACATGAGGTAGTTTTACTATTGTGGGTCACCTTTAGTGATGCTGATTGTCCACTTTCACATGTGTGTTGACCATATGACACAAAGAAAACCTATTCATCCAAATAACTAAACCTTTGAAGAAATGAATGGGGAGCTTCACTGATGCCACTGTTTTGTGCCTGAAACTAGTCGAGTCAATTGTGGTATAGAGGAAATTGAGCAATTGCTTTCTGCTGCGAGCATGTTCAAAATGGCTGCCTGCCCACAGTGAACACTCTTTGGTCTGTAAAATAGGGATGCTTTCTTTTTATCTGGATTGCTCAGACAAGAGGCCTGTATTGATTAATACATCGTTGAAACTATTACGAACACAAAGGGGGCTTCACTCCCATTCTTTTCATGAAAGACCTCCACTCATTTGGTTGCTTTCTTCTTTGTGACTCAATGAAGGTGTCTTACAATCACATACAGTTAAAGACCTGATGGTTATTGAAGATAAATCGTTTTCCACAATAATTCTTGGTACCAAACTATACATGGAAAGTTGAATATGTTGAATACACATACACAAAATACACAAAACTGCACAGTTAATGAACAAATATTTTTAATAATATGAATATTACTACTACTAATAATAACAATATGAATAACAACAATAATAAAAATGATTATTATTACCATTATTATTGTTATCTTACTAAATATTTCCTTCCTGTGACCAAATTTTTTAACTTATATACTTATATATACAAATAATGAACAATATTACAATATTGCAAATTAATTAAAATGAAAATTCAGAAATATTTTACCTTAAGTGCAAAGTAAGTAAGTAGTAGTAGTAGTAAGTTTACCACCCTGCTACATAAATTTGGAAATTCATATAGTATTAATTATCATGCCCTGACTCTTTCTACTAAATGAATCAATGACTGGCTTTACTGTGAACAGGAATTTTAATATAAAAACTTATTACATCTGTTGTATATATTAACATATTTTATCCAGGTCACCTCTGTGTAGCCAAGGTTAGTTTTTCAAATATACAGCTGGTTCTGTTAGTTGAAGCTTTAGCCATAGCATTAGTATTTTATTGCACTCTCTGTACCAAGTAATACTTCACTGTAAGTCATTTCAAATTTGTCCTCATATTTTGGAAGTCCTTCTAAATGTGTTTATTACTGCAAAAGAAAGAAATTGTGTGTGTGTGTGTGTGTGTGTGTGTGTGTGTGTGTGTGTGTGTGTGTGTGTGTGTGTAGTATATATCCTCTAAAATGACTTTTTTGTGATTTACACGGAACAAATTTGGCTGTCTAACATTTAAAAGATTACTTAATTTGAGGAAGTTACAGTAAACCTGAAATTGATGTTAAATTTAAGTGTTTTAAACTGGTGTGGCTGTTTTGCTGGCAAATTATTGGACATACTGACAGTACTGACTCCCTGGAAGAAAGTTTGGTTGTTTCTTTTTCTCTAAATCAAGTGGTAAATAATGGAGGTTTGTTCTGTGCTACTGAGATCGATATATTGACGGGGCAGAGGTCAGGGACAGCCATCATCAAACTGCCCTGTGCTGGATGGGTGGGGCCTGACACCTGAGAGGCAGAGAGAGAAAATGTGTCACTGGCACTAGACCATATCCAACCAAACATGTACTGATTTATACAGAGCACTGATGACAAAGCAGTTTAGCTGCACAGAGTCCTGCTGCTCAGTAGGACCAGATTGGAAAGTGTATTGTGTCTTAGTATAGATTAGTACATGTCAGTTTCACTTGATGGTTTGCTTCAATTTCAGATGATTAAAACAGAAGATGCACTTCAGGTTTATTTTTAGTTTATTATTAGAAATGATGATGTGAGTTGATTTCAGATGACTGTTATGTAAAATGACAGGAGAGCTTCTGTTGCATTGCTCTGTTAGTATGTCACATGCAGAAAGTCTGGCCCATTGATCAGAATGAGCTGCAGTCAGTGTGTGTGTGCGCTCTGACCTGTTTGTGCATTGGAGTGTGCGGCCAGCGGATGCTGTTTCAGGGTCACTGCTGGTGTGGGACTAAATGGACCAGTCCAGGAGACCGGCCTGTCACTAGCGGCCGCCCACTCACTGTCAGTACTACTGCTGTCACATCACTACTAGGTCATACAGAGCAAACTCTCTTTGATACAGCTTAACTCTGATGGATTGCTACTATTGGCCTCTGCTTTCTCTTTGCACTGGAGCTATCCTATTCAGGATTTTCTGTAAATCTTTGTGTCTCAAAACACGTGGGAAATGTCACATGTCAGACTGAGTACAAGTCTTTGACATTTGTGTGAGAGTCCCAGAAGCTACAAACATTGCTAATAGATAGCTGAATGGTATAGCTAAAGGAGTTCTAGATAGAGCTAAATATTGTAGGAAGTCGAAAAAGTGTTTTCCCACAAGAGCCACACACTATATAAAGCAGTCTTTTCCATGTTTCTCATCATTTCAAAGACGCTGGGTGTGTGACACTAATGGAGCAAGGGAGTCACAGCTGGGGACAGTGAGAGAAAGAAGTAGGTATGGGCAATCCATAATCCATAATGACAATTGAGATCTAATTCTCCAAGTATTCTTCCTCGTCAGCCATGTAAGTTTTGCAGGTTTCAGTGAGAGCCGAGATTATCTTGGGACAGGAGTGAGGACTAGAGGTTGTTACTGTTATTTAAAGATGCACTGCAGACTGAAAATGACAAAGCTGAGGCAGTTGTGAACTTTGCACAAATTTGGAAGACATTCATGAACATGCTCTTGTGAGAGTGGGACAGCAGAGTTTAGTTCAGCTTGTAAATATTCTAATCTACAAATGCTGATCTAAACTGATTTCCATCCCCCTTTTGTGCTGTATGCTGATGCCTTAGAACAAGGACTTAGTGCTGTGCTTTACCAGCACCATGGAGGAAAGCTGAGAGTCATTACCTATGAGTTCTGAAAGCTGACACTTGAAAAACATTATTGTCTACACTTGGGTCAAGCTTGAGTTTTTGGCCTTAAAGTGGTCCATATGTAAAAATAAAAATCATTGATTTTTCTATACGTCACATTTTATTGTCTGCACTGATAACAAAATAACCTACTGTATGTGATAGGCACAGGTAAGCTAAATGCAGTTGGCCTCTGGTGGGTTGGTGAACTGTCTGACTTTGGTGACAGTTGAACTTTGCAGAGATATCATTCAGTCAATATGGGATGATTGTTAAGCTTCTCAGCTGAAAGGGTTGGTGGGTCAAGGCGTCTCTGGATTTGTCTAAAAACAGCTCAGCCTCTCCCAGAGAGAGCACCCATTGGGAGTGTTTCCTCCAGCACACCCCTGGAGCTCGTATCTATTGACTATCTTCATTTTGAACTGAGCAAGGGGGATTTTAAGTACATTTTGGTTGAGGCCATTTTCCAAGGTTTGCCCAAGTCTATGAAACTAGAAATAAGTCTGGAAAAACAGCTGCAGAGAAACTCTTTGATTCTTTCATCCCCTAGTTTGGCTATCCATAGAAATTACATCATGATCTGGGGAGAGAATTTGAAACTGAACTTTTGATAACTCTGCAACAGTTGAGTCAAGTGGGCCACTCTTGCATTTCACCCTGCCATCCCCAGAGCAACCCTGCTGAGAGATTTAACCGAACTTCGCTCCAAATACTAAGAACTCTGGAGGAAAAAGATTAAAAAGCAGAAGTGGAAAGAGCACCTGCCACATGCCGCCAATAACTACAGCTGGTCCATGCAACCAGAATGCCCCATTTTATTTGATGTCAGCCACGGCTGCCTGGTGGTATACTATTTGGACTGGCTGTTGATGAAGAAGCCAGCTCTCTACAAGGCTATGTGGAAAAGTGGGCCACAGAATAAAAGAAGCTTACAGGATTGCCTCTGAAAATAGTCACCAGTCAAGCTCTCAAGAGAAGAAATCCTACAACCGCCACATAAGAGGTATTGTTCTTGAACCAGGTGACTGTGTCATGATGTGTGAGAGGAGGCCCAGGTAACTTTCGGGAAGAAACTGTCTATGTTGAATGGGAAAGGATTGCTGGTGGGGCAGTTTACAGAGACACCAGCCTGCCCTGTCGAAAACACAATCAACAGCAAGCCAAAAGATACCACACACCACCAGAAGACCACCTGTTGATGATTTTCAGAAAAATAATGCTGATACAGTATGATGATATGGTATGTTTTTGTGTAGAAATTGTTCACTGTTCTCCACAGAGACTCTCATCCATTTGATTCTTGAGATGATTCTTTTGTGATTTGCCGCTATATGAATAAAACTGAATTGAATTCCTCTCTGTACTAGGAAGGTTCCCATTTTGTCTGCTCCATTTACTCTTGCTTTTATTACTCCATATGTCACCCCAAGTAAAAAAAAAATGGCCGGGTTATGGTGAGATTTTGATTAACATGGTGTATTTAGTGATGTTTATGGTGACTAATCAAAGAAATAGGGAGACTGTTTTGTCTGAAATTACAGATGTGGGTTTATGCATGGACAATTTGCTGTAATGTTTCAAGAGCAACTGAGTTTTAGTCATTTATTGACTTCTGGAATATTATTTAGTCCTTTCTGTAGTGTAGTATTATGCTCACTTCTTTCCTCTTTCAGTTTAGACTTCTTCCTCTGAAGGCAAAGACGGAAATAGAGGCTATGAATGCTTTGTTGCTTGACAACTGAAGTTGTGGGTACTGTGGTCCTTGTCCTCAATACAAAAAAATGCAAAATTATGTATAAATACAATCTCAAGGTTTCTGCTTCATAAGTAATGTTGATTAATTAAAAGCAAAAGTCTTCTTGCCAGAAAAACATCAGCAAAAGTTTTAGAAATATGGAATGTCTGATGCTGGAATATTTCAAGGATTGCATCAAGGTCACATTTCCACACACTCAGAAACTGCCAGTGAGACCACTCGGGCCAGAGAAGCTTTGGCAGAGACGACAATACAGTACTGAGCTACATGCCAAATGGCAAATGATGAGTGTTATCTGTTTTATTAAAACAGATTGCCTCAGTAATGAAGAAGGAATCCATCAAAACCATGACCGGCTGACAGTTTGCCCCATTCCTACTCTTTTCTACTCTGTTTTCCTATATCACTTCTGGATTTCCATTCAGTTTGTGTGTTCACTTATTGTGTGGGCTGTATTTGCTAGAAAGTAAAAATAATTTATTGTCTGCATGCAGGACACACATCGCTGTCGGCTTGTATAGGTTCTTCTTACTTAAAGTATCACACGTCTCTCTGAGTGTAGATAAAAACTGTACAGTGGAGGCCAGGTGACTGTCTGTCTGATATTAATCAGCAATGAGATACAAATCCTCCTGAAACACTGTTGACATTTAGACAAATGGATCAACATGAACTCCTCTCACAAAAATGTTTGGCCATACGTGCCTTTTAGAAAGGAAAGGCAGATATACACCACTCACAAGAAAAATCTTAGTTTGACCTGTTAAATATAGTATATTTTATGTAGATAACCAGACAGCACAGAAGAAATCTAATTCTTAGGTTTTATGAGTAAGAAAATTAAAGTAACTTCATGGGCATACAGGTATGGCTGTTTATATGTTGGTGAATAAGTATGCAGACAATGGAGCGATACAGTGCATTACTAGTGTGGCAGGCAGAAATTGGTATGTAATGGGATGTGGGTATGTCCTAAAAGGAGCAGGACTGGTCTGAGTTTGAGGTACCCATGTTCCCACCATGTTG
>JAUBNQ010000006.1:12745854-12765530 GCA_032353495.1 Ctenopoma kingsleyae
TTTTGTGGTTGTCCACAGGCTGTTGACACATCAGAGAAACAACTGGTTCATAGTCTTGCTGGCTTGTATGACCCTGTTCACTTTGTGTTGATACTGGGTTAATCGATACATACTCCTCTTCTGACTGTAACTCATCAGGTGTTATGTTAGCAAGGTCTCTCTTCCCTGTGACAGGTGTATTCTGCCTGTGTTCACTGCAAAGGTATCTTCTTGTTTCCCCTTCAGCCGTATATTATCTGTCCTGTTCAAGTTTCTGTTTAGTCATCATATGCTGCCTGGCTAAAAAATAAAAAAAGTCACCACCTGGATGTCACTAAGGAAATAGGTAAGAGGACTACGCTGGATAAGTATTGCAGTGATTAATAGGCTTCAGCTGGCAACACAGTGAGGTCAGCTAGCTGCCTAAATGTAATAAATGACCAGGTTTTTCCATCAGTGTGATTTTTTTCTTCCCTGATGCCACGGACATATTCCAAGATGACAATGCCAGGATTCATCTGGTTCAAACTGTGAAAAAGTGGTTCAAAGAGCATGTGACATAATTTTCACACATGGATTGGCCACCGCAGAATCCAGACTTTACACAGTGGTCTGATCCCATCATCAATACAAGATCTTAGCGAGAAATTGATGCAGCTCTGGATGGAAATAAATTTGGTGACATTCCATAACGTTATAAAAACAATGTGACAGCAAATACGTGCTGTAATCAAATCAAAAGGCTGTCCAAGAAAAATTAGTATATGAGTATGCGACTTTTGTTTTTGGCCAGACTGTGTATTTCCTATGTAAACATACTGTATGAGTAATACTTAAAGAAAAAAGCGTGAGAAAAATGGCAAATATTGAAGTGTTCCCTTCAGAATAAAAGTCCTGCATAAGCCATGAGATCTCACAGCAATTTCTACTACATTTAGAAAAGTAAAAGAGCCTTTTGTTATAAGTTGTGTTGTTGGACTTGTATTACAGACCTAAAATTTTGCATGAAAATCTTAATCATTACTGTCAGTTCAGCCCTGTCCTTTCTCTTGTAATATAAATGTGAGTGTGCTTAAAATTAATTGCTACCACTATTATGAAATCAGTTTCTGTCTCCAGTTGTCCACAATTTTATTCAGCAAATAACACAATGTGACATGCCATTATATGGAATTGTAGCATTTTAAGAAATAGAAGCAGAAGGTGAAATAATTTATTTATATCCCTTTTATTGTATAATCAGTTTGAGTCATAAATATGCACATGACTTGATCTCTATTGGTATAAAAACAGTGAGTAATTAGAAACAAACACAGCAGGTGGAGACAGAGTTTGAGCAAAGTTGTCAGGTTTTGATCTCAGACCAGCAGGAATCCTCACATGCATATTGATGTTTTGTTATTAGAGACTGGTATTTCTGCATAATAGCAATAGAATCTGTGTGAATTGAAAGTGTGTATGCATTTATGTGTTTGTGGGTGTGTGTGTATTAATGTTATCCCCTCCCTTGAGTGGGCATCAGTGGTCTGTGTGGATTTCCCAACCTCTGGACTTCTTGCTTAGTTGACTGGACACACTCTCTAGCATGACTCTAGGTGAGAGACTTCTTTTCTTCACTCATTACTGTGTGCAATTTTGGCACCGGGTGTGGTTATATGTGCAAGTAACATTTATTTTTGTATTGTACTTGAAGTAATGTGATAGATTATTAAGTCCAGCTACAGTAAAATTATAACATACAGAGCTTGACTGAAAATAAAACCCTACCCCAAGAGTGAGGAAATAATTTTCAATCATGTTCTTTCATGAGAAGAGAATGTATCTGTGCAATTCAGTGAAATCTGTTTTTATCTGCCTGAACAGACAGAACGTCTTTGTATGATACCAGGCAAGTTTATATGAAACATATTTGGTCTTTTTTTCTTTAAACAAGTCGAAGTAATACAGTCTGAACCAACCTTTCATGATCACACAACAGCACAGGTAGGTCTAGAGTTAGAGGAAAAGAAGAGCCTCGTGTAGTACAACATCAACGATACAATGGTACCTTAAAATTATCTTTTTATTGCAATAATTGGTTGGTTTCAGTTGAACTCAAAATACGTCATGTCTTTTTCTGGTCATGTATAATTCGTTAAATCTATGAAGATAAAGTATCTGTGTTAGCATTATCCTGCCCAACAATGACAGTGACTTTAAATGAGTCATGACATGGTAAAAAGTAAATGCCAGCTATGATACTACAACAAACCCCACCACAGCTTTAGTTCCTGGCACCTCTATGTACCTTAATTTTGTGCACAACAGAAGAAGCATGCCTTTCCTCTTTCTGCCTCTCTGTCTGTTGTTTTGTTTATCTCACTGAGGGAGAGAGCTGCAGGCAGATCAGAAAAGATGCAGACTCTCTGTCTCTAGCGTTGTGTGCTATAGTAGTAGTGCACTCTGCATTGAAACAATGGGTTTGTCAGTAGAGCAGCTTTCTTGTTTACTTCCCACCCCCCATTTTCCTTTAACAACAGGAACATCTTGAGCTCTTCCTTCAGTTTGCCACGCGCTTTGATTCTCGCTATACCCGGAAACTGGCAGAAGATGCTCATTAGCTTCCTTTTCTGTTTGTGTTTCGTGTGTGTGTGTGTGTGTGTAAGAAGTGGGCAATTATGGTATGACTCTTGTAGACAGCCAAACCTGTCTATATAACGAGAAGATTTCCTTAAGCAGGACACGCTGTGTATGTGTGTACAGCACAGCTTGTGTAGACTTTATGCAAATGAATAGTTTCCATTTATTTCAAAGTCTGACCAATAAAACATAATAGATGCAGGTTCAGTTTGTGCTGTTTTGATAGCATAAAGCAGCACAGCCTGAATGTGATGTGTCTTGTTAATGGGGAAAACGTCCTCTAGAATATATCCACACAACAGTGAGAATGGTTCACCGTGCCACCAGGAAATGTTGGAAGTGTTGTTGCTGTTTAAATAGGGAAGAGAACAGCTTTTCAGATGAAAGCATCAGAGGAAATGGATGCGTTTGGGTTTGATCTCTGTTTACTGCATTCAGCAGTTCTCTTGAAAGGATTTAAAGTGGTAATCAGGAGGATAATGGTTTGTTATTTTGTATCCAGTCGCGGTGCTAAGCGTTCATTGCTGTGGTGATTTTTACTTTCACTACGTTTCTCAGCAATCAATTGTCATTCAAAACTGTGAGCATTTTGTTCATCGTCAGTTCAGGTGCGTTTTTCAAATGCGATATCTATCACTGCTCATAATAACTACTCAATTAATTTGCTACTTATTCTAAGCATGCTGGAAACATCACTTCCTGTGTGCCAGGAAAAGTTCTCTGGCATTGTGCCAAAAAATGTTTCTCTTGAGATAAGCCCTCATTGTGTTGGTTTGTATGTGTGTTGTTGTTTCACTCCGAAACAATGAAATTATCATGGCAGAAACTGCTTATTAAAAGATAAGTAAACTGATGCACAGTCTGGTGATGTCCCTGCTGTGCAAGTGCTTGAATTCTCAGTTTGAGAATAATAGTTGGTGAAGAACATCATTCTTATTTGCTACCATGTCCACTCTGATGTTCCCCTTTAGCTTTACAGTATGTTTTAGCATCTTTTAGCTTGTTGTTTTGGTTTCCCAGTAATCTGCAGGACCAAACACAGTAATTGTAGATAAATGGTATTTTTGAGAAGTGATGATACAGATGAGGTGGTCTCTTTGGACCCCTTAGAGATTAAACTTTCAGCTTTGCTACTTTTCATAGTATATCATAAATGCCTTAAAACTATGTGATGGTAATAAATGTATTTTATTTCTTTCCATCATGCCTACAAATTGTTAATTGAGTTTATTGTGGTTGGTTTTTTCCTCAGTTTGCTCCCAGTACTCCCGTGGTGTCTTCGCCATCTTCGGCCTGTATGACAAACGCTCGGTCCATACACTGACGTCTTTCTGCAGTGCCCTGCACATCTCCCTCATCACGCCCAGCTTTCCCACTGAGGGTGAGAGTCAGTTCACCCTGCAGCTTCGGCCATCCATCCGAGGTGCTCTGCTGTCCCTTCTTGACCACTACGACTGGAACAAATTTGTTTTCCTGTATGATACTGATCGAGGTAAGTGATAAGAAGTCTCTCCTAAAGGCTGATATAAATGTCTTAATTGTGATAGATATGTGCCTTCTGTAAAAAGAAATGACAGCCCTTGATATAGTAAATAATAAATAGACATTGTTTGACAAGATTTCTAAGCAAACATAGTGGAAATTAGGAATAAAGGTCTTGTATCCAAAAGTGGACAGAAAGATAAAAGCGACAGGTCTTGCATGAGAGAAAACGTTAAGTGTCAGCACAGAAAACAACAGCTCAACAGTCTCACCAATGACAGTTACAGATAAAGTGAACAAGACTATGTTTAGCCACAAAGCGGATGAGGCAGTCCCAAATGGAGCCACAGCTGCACAATTCAGCATAAACTATTCACTTGACCAACTGATCCAATATCCAGGTTTCCTGGCGGTAAATCTTCCCCACTGCAGGATTTATGCTGATTTCTAAACATTTTTGTTTTGTTTGATTATTTTAGTAATAGACAATAATAATTTAAAGTGTGAGGGTTGTAGTTGGTATGGGAACTGAATTAAGTTAGTAAGTAAGTAAATTCTTTAGTTTTCTATAGTTTTTGTAATACATATACCACACCTCACTAAAAAGCATATGTGATTCAAAAATACCCCAACCTGAATGCAATAAATGTTAAGATCTTGCAGCAGACTCTTATGTCTGTTCTGCTCTCTACTCTCTGTCTCCTGCGTGGGAAAACACAGAGGTGTGACTGTTTGTGCGTGTGCCTCTAAAATAATGGCTGTTTTTTATCCACAACTGATCAATCATGCAGTGCAGCTGCTGTTAAAAGTTGTTGGACCCCTTTCTGTCTCTCTCTCTTCGTCTTTCTTTCTCCAGCTCAATTCACCACCTGAGGACGAGGACCGTGTCTCATCTTTATGTTTCTCAGTCTCACTCTTTCTGTATGTTAATTTCTGTCTCAGTTTTTTTTCTTTTCCCTTCCCACTTTTTCTGTCACCCACCCTATCTTTGCCTCTCTCACCCAATACACACTCAGGGAATCATAGATTTGTACTTATTCACCCCCTCTTGTGTCACATTTCCATTACAAGACAGAATGGATATGGGCTACTCCTTAGACCACAGCCCGCGTTCATACATTTTCCAGAAGGTAGTCCGGGATTGTCATTCTTTCTCTCTGCTGCGGGGACTACACTGAACATTTGAGCAGATTGAGGACCGTATCGTGGTGGCCTTCAGAACAACTCATTCTCTGCCTCTATTTCTCTTATCTCAGGTCATACATGCTTGACTGGGCAAAAAGCCTCCTCTTCACTCAACAATACCTACTTGTGCCTGATCAAATGTTCTCCAAAAACACCACCAAGTTTTCAAGTTGTTAAACAGCGCTGCTCTACAGCCAGACCAAGGCAGGACCATTTCTAGCTTTTTGGGGGCCGTATGCAAGATCATGTTGGGTTTATGTTATGGTCATAAAAGTCAACGATGTAGTAAATTTTTATTTTAATCCTAATAATCATAATTTGGCCCTAGAACAGTGTAATTCATTACAAATGCTCAGAACATTTGAAAATTATGAGCAAGAACATTTAAAAATAAACCGAAGCAGTGATGTCTTGTTATGTGACACATGCAAGCCTGTCAGAGTTTATATATTGGTATAAATATAAGCCTACTATTTCATGAGACATATTACTGATGATACTGAAATGCTGTCAGCGGGTGTTGCTCTTTAGTCTCTTCCTGTTTCTGAAAGGTTGTGACTTCTTATGGGGATTTTAGCAGCTGGTCTAACAAACAGAAAAAATAATCTGAAATGATCTGTTCAATTTCATAATCCACTCTCTATGTGGCACAGTGAGGAACAGAATTTTTTCATTCTCTAATGCTAACACAGTATAGAGAAAAACTAGACAGCCTTACTAAAAAAGTAATAACAACGCAAATCCATCTGAGAAACAATGTGTGAAAGAATTTTGAATCTGACAGTTTTACCTTCATGAATAAAGGTAAGGCTTTTGTTGTAAAGCATAACTCCCACAAAGTAATCTAAACTTGTCACTGAGGCAATTGTGGCACCCTGCATAAAAAACAGAAACACGGAGAGACCGGATTTTGTCTAAAGTTTTCAAGTGCTTTTAAACAAGAAGCCGATCTGCAGAAACATTGCACGTTATTGTTGTTACCTTATACAATGTATTTTGCAAGCACAAGGAAGTACTTGTTGTCCCTTTTCTTATAAATAGGCTCATTAATATCGATTAAATTAACAGGAATGCCATATAAGAGTGTTCACAGATGTTATCCACTGACGTCTTATATGTCACAGTTTAAACAAGACATTGACTGTTCACTCTGAAAGATGCAATGTGTGTTTAGTTCTTACTGGATGTATTAGTGTTAATATATCTTGGATAAAACATGGATTTTCATAATTGTCACAAAAGTAGTTGTTATAAATTTTCTGTGTGACAATGTTGAGTGTGTTCAAACAATTTGGTATTTATCTGAGCTATATTTTTACAGTCCTCAAAATCAGGAAGCAACTTATTGCAGCTGGTTGATTGATGTTTTGGGCTCTCCCCTTCTGTTAGTAGCTGTCATACTAACAGTGCTGGTTGTGAAAGATAGGATACAACATAGCAGCAGATCTGTTACCACATACTGCTGGTAGTGGTAGTATTTCTTAGAAAACATAATCAAGTAGCATTTAGAAGACATTCTTCAGGGCAATACATTTCACAATTACTATATCATGAGACTATTTACAGTAGTTTCATAAGTTATTTATAATTTCCATAAGATTTCTTTTTTAAATTATGTTTTTTCTGACTTTCTCTTTACTTTATTGTATTTTACTCTTTCGTTTCCCCTACCATCTTTAACTGGTCAGCTGAAATCTGTTTTGCTGCCTGGCATATAATGAAAGCAAATTTCTGCACAAGCAGTTTTTAGATTTCTATAAATCATGAGAGCTTTCTTTCTGCAAAGGGCTGGAAAGGCAGAGGATTAATATCATCCTTGATACTCATTACTTTTTTGTATTTCTTGTGGACTCAGGCATTTTTTTTTTTTATAAGGAGGCAGACGTGCATATTTTTAAACCTCAAATATGTCATGAGGTTTCTGTCTTTGTATGAGTGTGTGTGCACATGTCAACAATGCCTGAATGGATTCATATGTACTGTATTAGTGTATGCACATATGAGTGCTTTTCAGAAGGGTTTTTGGTGCAGGCTGTAGCACTTTGGCCTGGGGATTTTTTCACACAGGACCAGGCATTCATCCAGTATTGACTATAATGTAGAATCAGCCCATGCATGGCTGAGCTCAGTCAATGAGTGCTGGTCTGAGTCTCTGCATCAAAGTACGACAGATACATGAAACTGGATATAGTAGATGGACTGGCAGCAGCACAGTCACAGTTTACACAGGCCTTGATGAATGGCTCATTTTAAAAGCACAAGCCTCTCTATGTGCTTTCTGAAGAGGAAAGAGGTGAAAGGACAGGACAGATTCAGCGAGGAAGGAAAGGAGGGAGGAAAAGCTCAGTAGGCACACACCAATAATATGCAAGGAGGGGACAACGGGAAGGGAAAGATAAAGAAGAGGCAGAGACTACGCACATGAGCCCAGATGTGCACTCTCCACTCCTCCTCTCCACATGCTGCAGCTGTTTCCATCTAGTGTCCAGCTCTGCTCCAATCAGCACAACATGCGTTAGTGTCAGTCTGCACATTAGCCTGTGGCTGTGTCTTTGACGCTGATGCTGATTGTGGCTGGCTGCTGCTCCACATACAGCCCCCAGGCTACACATTTATCAGCTGGTAATCAGCTGGCCCTTTGCACGCTTAGCTTGCCTTGGCGGACGCTTCTGCAGCTTCCTGTCCATGTACTGTGTACACCGTGCAGTACAATATGACATGATGGGATATTGTATTCTTACATACTGTACAAGCAACTCACTGAAGCTACTGATTTACAACTAGGAATTATGGCTCCTGATTTTGACTTTGATGAAAATTACTGTAGTTTAGTGATATTTCAGAGGAATCTTATTAAAGTCCACTACTGTGTCTTATTTATACTGTAAATTATACATCACACCACCTTGTTACCAGACGCTTCTGTCCTCACTGAACTGACTCCACACCAAACCAAAAGCAGTGTACTACACCGCAAATGGTTTATATCTCTGTAATGGCATAAACTCCATATGGTTTCACACAACAGTACACTAACAGTGAGACAAAACAGTTGCTCATTTGTAGCTGAAACAGCTTCAGTCAATACAATCAATAGCTGCAAAGTATCTGCAGCTACCACAGAGAGTTGTTTTAGCCTAGTCTGTGACTTTCCACCCTGCACAGTCAGAACTTTTCATTATATTTCATTTGTCGAGGGACATGTGCAGAAAGCTTCATCTGAAGCAATATGAAGAAATGTTTTAAGTTACAGTGTAGAATTTGGTACCGAATTCTATTTGTCTGCAATCCCAAGAAGATATACACAAACACAACAGAACAAATGTTATGGTCACACTAGGGGAACTAAAGACTCTGAAGGAGAATAAATTATCAACTTCTAAGTTTGAAAATTCAGAGACATGAACATTGGCATCGTTAATATCGAGGAAACACAGATTTATTTTAGATCTATAATTTGATATAGTTTGGTTTTGTTGTTGTCTTCTTAAGAAAATGAGCAGCACATCTTAGTTAATTGTATTCATTCATTTTAGTTAGTGGTTCTGGCATCAATCACATCTCATTTGCAGAACAATAAATTAAGCAGCTTTTGCAGCAACTTCTGAATGGTTTGTTAGCCTGTTATCTAAGGTGAAAGAATATTAAATTATTAAATTATATTAAATATGATCCTTTTTTAGCTTTTGTAAGATGCAACCCCATTTGTCTGTTGTTGCAACTAGGGAAATAAACAATAATTGCCTCTCATTGGGGTCTGGCTTCCTAGCAGTTGAGTTGTTTTTGCCAAAATGTTACAAACTAGTCCTTTCCTCAGGAGTAAGTGAGGACACTGGTGTGATACGTGTGTGTTTACTGAAAGAGTGTTGCCTCAACCAGAAGTCCCTCCTGGCACCGACATCCCCCTAATGGGGACCAAGGGGCTGGGGAGGGGATAGAGGAGGTAGAGAGGGAGCCGGGTTGCCAGAACACAGGTTAATCCACTAATTGGGAGCAAAGGGAGACGGGTTGCCAGATTGTGATGGCCACCAGGAGGGGCCGTTTAAGGGGGACATCTGTTCCTGCTGGAGAACAGCCGCCCTCGCAGCTCCTTAGTTTCCTCTCTGACACTCATCTTCTATATGCTCAGAACCTGACAGCGAGAGTCTGCCCCCTCTAGAGTGTAGTGGTACATCCATGTCTGTTTCCCCAACTCAACCAAAAGCCAGGAACTGGCTGGAAAAGGATCAGAATTTTAGAGTTTGCTTCAGTGCAATTTCTCTTAGAAGGGAAAGGGGTTGTTTTGCCAATGATGTTGTATCAACTGAAGCCAGTTTGCTATCTGAACCAGCAATTACGAGCAATATGTTGTTATCACTTTACATGCCATATTTCAACCAGGATGATATCAGCCTCAGTTTAATCAGTATAACACTGACAGTTATAAATAATTGAGAGAGCTGCTGTAATGATAAAAGAAAGTGCTGAATCTGACTTCAAATCTCACTTTAAAATATCTTCACTGTGGGGTTTTGACCGTTATAACAATGTTTTAGTGAGTGGGACAGTACAATGGGGATACAGTTTAAGTATGAATCAGCATACTTACACTGTATGTAAGTGGTCACCAACTGGCAGCTGGGTACAGAGTAAGGTAAGAGCAAACACATACCACATACCATTTCACTTCCCTCAGAATCTACTCTGGATCCTCAGGATCTCATTCTAACCATAAACATTAACACAGGGAATGAAACAATTCAGGGGCTTGTTCAAAATTCAGGACGGTTGACACAGGAAGTGTTCAAACATGAGTGGACACACAAGAACACCTCACAAAAAAGGTTCAATGAATTTTGATGATTTGGATGAAAATCCTGTCTGGCTGTAGCTAATATTTATTAATTTACAACTTTTCCATATGTTTGACCTTCAATGATTAATTTTTAAGAGATTTAATTTTAAATTAATTGAATTCATTTAAGACAAAGTGCAAGACCATTTAATGTTTTCTTTAGTTAATTGTTAATTGCCATTACAAAATAAAACACAAACCTTTTACTCGCAGTTATTTTATTTTAGATATGTAGTTTAGATAAAGAGATTCATTCGCCATGTTTGTGTTATGCTGTTCCTCACTTTTACCAAGAACAAAGATTTTTTTGCATGCATCAGTTAAAAATTAATCTGCGTTAAAGTGGACTGAAGACAAGTTGTTTTTGGGAGACAGTGATTATTTATCAGAACTTTTAATTTTCTATCTTTAAGGAACAATATGTAAAATATTACTAAATAATAAAATGACTGTTATGTGTCATTAGAGATTTAAAGAAAAAACAAACATGCCAAGTGGAAACATTGCCTTCTTAGTCAGCAATGCTACCAGCTACCTGCCCAGTAACATATGGACACCACAGGTTGCCAGACATGAAACTGCTTAAAGCCCAGACTGATTTTAAGATGGAATTTGAGTTGGCAAGTTTTCTTCTGAACAGGTAGACCTAGGCATTGAGCTTTAGCTACTGGTAGAGATGGTAATGAACGTAATGACAACATTCAAGTGCTGGTGTTCATATTGTGTGAGACCATGTACAGATGGTGATCCTGACTAGTGCTGGCTACCGCAATCATCATAATATCATCAATATCAATATAACACTGGAGAAGACGGACCTGCTGACCAGCTCTAGATGCTGGGGAGGACATTACCTCATAAATGAGATGCGCATCAGTTGCAACAAGGACAGTTCTCATAAATAGATATGACATTGTCCTTACATTACCTGTTAAATTGAGCAATATGTTATTTGGTACCCTGCAAATGCATAGATTAGCTGAGCAACTTAACATAAAGTGTATATTAATTTCATAGTTTAATTATTAACTTTTCTCTTGTTTGCTCTTGTATGTTCACTGTCCTCTACCTGGCAACTTGCATGAGCTTTGTGTCTTGACAGGGGATGATGTCAGTTGACTGTCCCACTTATGTGAGGCCTCAAAGGGACACACAGTGTGTTTTACTGAAAAACACTAATCCATCCATCCATTATCTTTAACACTTATCCTATTAAAAGTTTCTGGGACTTGAGTTAATCCCAGTTGATAACGGGCAAGAGGTGTGAATCGGACTGTTCGTGTGGCTCTTCAGTAGACCTGGACAGGTCAGACATTCACACTCATTGTGAGGGACCAAGCAGGCAGGCAAAAGGAAACACAGGTGGATTTTCAAAATAGAGATGGTTTTAATTTATTCAACATGAAGGAAACAATTTACAATATATTCAGTAATATTCCTGGCCCATAAAAGAGGGCAACAAGGCTAAATTTAGGCAAAGATAACTTATCAAAATTAACTCAAACTGAAGACCAACTAACAAAGAAAAACTGACCCGATGAACTGAACACAGAGGGAACATACATACTAACTGACAAACAAATACTACTAATAAAATCAACAAATAACAGAAGATAACAGTTTTCATAACACCTATATTTAATATCTTTGCTCCCAGGGGTGCATCCTTTGCCCAGGCTCAACAAGAACCTCTGTGTATGAGGAAGGACTATACCAAATGAAATTATATTCTGTTTACAAGTATATATTATCTGTATAAAATGGATGAACTTCTTAGAAATATTTGACTGTTCAAGGCATTTAGGAAAAAAAAAATTTCTTTGATTTTCTGTGAAACTATCCACATTAATTTGGAAACTGTGTGTCTACCGTTGATTTTTGTTGAGAGGGCAGTCAAAAACAAAACAGTGTACAGTATATAAAGCTAATGAGCATAATACAGTCATTGTGAAACTGTGGTAAGTAAAAGTGAGGTAACATTTAAGTAAGTTTTTATGTACGTTTTTGATCACCCATATTCTGGTGTTATGGCAGTAGAGTAAACATACATAAAATATCTAATCAAAAACATTATAACAGAACAAATCTACAGCATAGTCTAGAGTATAGTTTAAAAATTGAGTGGTGCAATAATAGTAGTAATGGGAAAAAAATGAAACTTACAGTAGATAAAAATGTGTGTTCCTCCATGTGAACAACACCAAATTGACAGATGCCTTAAGGTCTGCAATCAGTCAAGTCAGTGTGCAATTATCCAATCTTAATTAATTTACTAACTAAGCCTTTCCATGTAGATTCTCCTTTAATTCTTTGTCTGTCCTATCCTGTGTGTGTGTGTGTGTGTGTGTGTGTGTGTGTGTGTGTGTGTGTGTGTGTGTGTGTGTGTGTGTGTGTGTGTGTATCAGGTTACGCCATCCTGCAGGCCATCATGGAGAAGGCAGGACAAAACAACTGGCAAGTGAGTGCAATCTGTGTCGAAAACTTTAATGACGCCAGTTACCGACGACTGCTGGAGGATCTAGACAGGAGACTAGAGAAGAAGTTTGTAATCGACCTCGAGGCTGAGAGACTACAGAACATGCTGGAACAGGTGATGCCATCACGACACTAGCATGTCACTGTTCTTTACTTTGCCTTTGTTCAGAAAACTCGGTTATCAGTCACTGATATCATGCTGATGCAGAACCCTGTTAAAACCTGTTGTTTATTTCCAAGCTCATGAACTCAGTGTTGGTTTGACTCTGTTTTTGAGTGTGTTGGTGCTAATTGGGAAATTCTGAAGTTGAAAAACCGTCTGTTCTGATCTCCGGTGGTGTTAGTTGGCATAAGCACACTCAGAATATGATTTGTGTCTTCTTCTTCCTCCTCCTCTTCCTTCTGCTCCCCTTCATTCCTTCATCTGTCCATCTTTCCCTGGGGCAACTGGTGTCTATGTAATTGTTCAATTATTCAGGAAATCCCCACACTGACATCTGTCATAGTTCTAACAATTTACTCTGCAGATGTGTTTATGTGTGTGTGAGTTTACCCCCGCAGAACAGCAGACGTCCCGTTCCATCTTTTCTTGATGGAAGTACAGAGAACATCTCACAAGAAGATGTGATGGACTCTGTCATATGTAGACAGCTGTAGCTTGTGGGATAATGCAGTGGTCAGACTTACTGCCAAGACATAAACATTTTTTGTGCTACACTATATTCATTCCCTACTGTCATCCTGTTCATATTTACATTGTGCCTAATTATCCTGATGCAGGACAAGAACTGAAATATTGGGATTCGTTAGCTGTTAATCAACAGCATTGCCATCACATATCAAGGTTTTTAAGCAACCAGATGTTACTTTGTCTATGTCAGAGCATGAAGTTACTGAACACAAACCTGTTTCATTTACAGATGTGAATGTAATTTCCTGGCAGCTAATTTGCAAGTTTTGCTATAGCTAAAAAAAAAAAAGAGTGAAGACTGCATTGGCTAAGTTAATCAAAATTCATTAAAAAGTGCTGTAAAGCCAGAGCATTTGTTCCTACCCTGTGATACAACACAGGCTCAGGTCTTGACAACAGTGACGTTGTTGAAGAAATCATATCAGTACTAACATTTCTTGGTAATTCTGTGGCATTTTTTGATTAACTAATGCCCTCATTAACTGGATGTCCAGTAGGATTTCCCAGCAGATGTCAGCTTTCAAAATCTGTTTTTATCAGTGTTGTGCAGCTCTGTGGTTGGAATTATATGTGCTGTGTAAGAGTGTCGAAGCGTTGTCACGTATCTGAAAGCGAAAAGTGTTTACTTCCTTAGTGAGATACTGACATGACCGTCTGTTCATTTGTTTAGACACCCGATCTTCTACGGATTAAACCTGACAGTCCCACTGTGTCAAGACACAAACTTGCCTGTCATATGCATCATTGAAAGTAATTAGTGTATGATATGCTGTAATCCAGTCAGATTAACGTTGAGCTCTGCTCCGCCTCCTCACAGATTGTCAGCGTCGGGAAACATGTCAAAGGCTACCATTACATCATGGCCAACCTGGTGAGAGAAACTTATACTTTTTTTCATGCTGTTGTATCTACAGTATATCTTCCATCTCTGTTGCTTTCTCAAACCTGCTTTCTCACTGCAAAGTATGTTTGTTCAGACTGTGCTGTGGTATTTACATGTGCACTGTGTCCCAGTATCACTAAAGGGTTGGCTATGGAAACAGATGCTAAAGCAGAAAATGTAAAGGACTCACTGATACTGGCCCCAAGAGGTGGACCAAAAAAAACCAACTGATGCATTTTCATGTGTGAAGGAAAAGCATGGTCCAATATCTAATTTATGCAAGTGTGGTGTGAAAATAAAGACTAAATTAAGAACATCAATATCCTTAGAAGCTGTCCAGATACATAATACTGTTGACCTATCTGACTTAAATAAGCACTTAATCTCATTCATTCTCAGACATCGCGAACTTGTGCAGGGTGATCATGAAGGTATCAGTCTCAGTCTGTAAAGTGGGTGTATGTTTGGATTCTTCCCATTTTACCACATGGCAGCACTGATGCAGGAGCACACACTGTAATCTTCAACTCTCTCTGATAGCCGATAGCCTTCCAGGGACATGATGTGTAGTATTATGGGCCTAGATCAAGGCTAAAAAGTTTTTGGAAATGTTTTCCTTGTGCTTTTACTCATCTTGGCTATTAGTGTAACAAAGTCGAACCACAAATTTCTTCTACGCTTGTTAAAGGACTGCTTATTGTGTATCTTGCCTTGTGTATTCTTTTTTCCATCTCTGGACTGAGACATGACCAGCCTTTCCCCTTGTCCTTCAAGGGTTTTAAGGACATCAACCTGGAGCGGTTCATGCATGGTGGAGCCAATGTGACAGGCTTCCAGCTGGTTGACTTCAGCAACCCCATGGTCATCAAACTGATGCAGCGCTGGAACAAGCTGGATCAGAGAGAGTACCCTGGCTCAGACGCTCCTCCAAAGGTGTGTCTTGTCAAAAACAGATGGAATCAGATCACATCAGTGATTTGGTACGGCCGTTATGAGCAGGGATCAGTGGTCAATTCAGAAGTAACAAAACAGAACAAATATAAAGCATGCATGGACAGTTCACAGAGACCAGCTCTTGACTCTTTGGTTTTTGAGATTTCAAGTAATTTTAAAAAAACTTATTTTGATTTGACTGTAGTGAAATAAACTAAATCGCAAATAACAAATTTCCTGATGGGTGGGAAACTCTTAAGTTATGGCATGCATTAAGAAAATAACAGGTATGTAAATTTCATGTTGTTTGTTGTTTTCATGTGGTTGTTCAAAACATAAGAACAATGGCACATAAGGAAAACAGCAAAATTACAGAAGCAAGCACAGTGAGACAGAAATCCATAAAAACCTGCCTGATTATGAACTCTATCATAATATCTGCTCCACTTCGTCCAACACTGTCATTGGAACGATGTGACAGAATGACCCACTTTATATTCTTTTCAGTTGCACAGATTGTAAATGGCACTGGGGCAAGAAGGCATTACATCACGGTAGAGAGCAAACCTCTCCGCCCCACCCCCAGCAAATCTGTGTGTCCAACAAAGATTTCTATTTTAAACTCCAGAAGTAGTGGGGTGGAAACGATGTGAGTTAAGATGTGTGTGTTTGGTATTTGTGTCTGATGGATTGGGTTGGTTCAAATTAAAAGTTTACACCACAAGGCAATATCACATGACATTAGTGTGTTATCGGTGTGTGTGTGTGTGTGTGTGTGTGCGTGTTTATCCCGACTCCGTTTCTTGATAAATTGCTCTCTCTCCTGGAAATCTACTCAGACTAAATTACTCTCCTTCGCACTTAGTTTGTCCACACCCTGAGTCACAGTCAGTCCTTCTTTCTACTAATATATTTCTGTATATGGGTGTTCTTCTGGCATGAGATGCTGCATGTTTAAAAGAATTAGGAATCGGCAGATAGTGATCTCACAAACAGGTTATTATGCTGTTTTTATAATAATAACAATAATAATATAATTGATAGTTTATTGATCCCCTTGAAGAAATTCTTTGTGAATGGTGAATGGCTGTTTGCGAGTTTATCTTTGAAAAATAAGTAATTCTACAGAAACAGTTTTTATGAAGTGTTTAATTTTTCTTTACATCTCAGTTCATGTCTCTGGGAACTGTGATAGCAGTGTGTACTGTCCTGACTGTTGAGGGTGAGTTTACCCTGCACCGTGATTGTTTGTGTGTCTGTTACTTGGGGCAGCTCGTCAAAGAGTAACACGGCGATAGAGTGCTACAGTCTCCATAGAGAGCCATAATGTCACAGTGAGCAGTGGGCTAATGAATAGGATTCGCCCCGGGCCGGAGGCGAAGTTAATGAACTCCTGCTAGCTGGGATAATTAATGCCAGGCTACTACCCGGCTGGACAAAACACTCACCTTTTCCTTTTCTTTACCCCCCTCACGCTCCATCTTGCTGCCTTTTTGTCATTCACTCAATTAGTTTTCTCTAGCGCCAGAGGTGAGTTTTAGGGAAATGTATGCTTCATGATGGAGAGAGTAATTTTTGTAGACGCAAATAATCGGAGGCATCACAGATTCTTCAGGTCAAAGATAGATTAAGGGAAACTGGGAGGCTTACACTATAGGGAATATGCTCTTCTCTTCTTCCTCCTTTCCACTTCCAGAAAATAATGAGTAGAGTAAAACGGCTGTCTCTCCCTAACAGTCAGGCCTTTACAGCATACTTCTTGTCCCTGCAACTCAGCATGCTCTCAGCAGCCTCATACAGATTGTTTTTAAGGAGCAAATATTGCAGAATATTTTGCCTATCTGACAAATTGGCAAAAACCCAGAAGGGCAACTGGGTTTTTGCTTCCATGTATTATATCTAAAAGGTCTCTGTATCTCTGATCTTTCTTCTAGTACACCTCAGCGTTGACATATGATGGTGTGATGGTGATGGCCGAGGCCTTCAGAAACCTGCGTCGGCAGAAGGTGGACATTTCTAGACGGGGAAATGCTGGTGACTGCCTCGCCAACCCTGCCGCCCCGTGGAATCAGGGCATTGACATGGAGCGTACTCTCAAACAGGTGAGAGAGAAGAAACAGAGGGGGGATTATAAAGAAAAACCTGAACTATAAAGAAAAATTTGTATTGCATTTGATTAAGTAAATTAAATTCATTGGGTTTATAGTGCTTTACTTTATTCATTTTAATTGAGAGCAGTGTATGTGGTAAGCAGAAGGTTTGTAGTGCAGATGTGTCCACCGGCATCAGAAACATGGAGAAGAAAACGAGTAGCCTATCACAGTTAATCAGTTAGTCATTTATGTGTTCTTTCTAAACTGTAAAACCCAACACTGGTTTATTACAAACCCCCTGTGCCATTGAAAGTATGTGCTGTATTTCCATACACTCTTTTGTCTGCAGGTCCGGCTCCAGGGATTAACAGGTAATGTCCAGTTTGACCACTATGGCCGCAGGGTCAACTACACTATGGACGTGTTTGAACTGAAGAATAATGGACCCAGACGGGTAAAACATCACACTACTCTGCTTCCACTTGTATTATGGATGAATATTTGACCAAGTGCAAGTCAGCATTACTGTATGCTTTAGCTCACTCAGTACTGTATATGTTCGATATGGTCAGAGATATGTGCAGGCTGTTGCTGTGTGAAGTCTCCTGGTGCTGGGATGATACAGGATGCAGTATGGCATTTTCCATTATCATAAGTAGGGTTCCAGTATCTCTGCTTCTGGTATGACAGGATGGATGTGTGAAGATAAAATTCAGGGAAAATAGGAAAGGGAGAGGTAGCACTTGTGAGCGATGGTGAGAGAATGAAATGAAATAGAGTGCAATCAAGGTAGAGGCAAGGAGGAGGGGGGTGAGGAAGTAAAGAGGACTTCCCATCAATCAAAAGCTGCTTTGGCCTGTCTTAGTGTTCACAGCGAGGCTCCAGTCAGCACATGGCAGTCTGTGTGTGTATATTTGTATGTGTGCATGGGTCATAGCCTCTCTCCTACATTTGCCATGTTCCTGAATCATCCCAGCACAAAGGAGGTATCAACCAATCACAGCTGCTTATCCCCTCTGGCTAGCAGCCAACCAGCAGCCAGCTGCCTCACTTAGCATCTCCACTCTCTCCGACTTATAGATGCTTATGGTTGCTGTCAAAGCTCCTGTCCATTATAAGATCAATATCCATTTGACATATTTCAGGTTTTCAGATGCATTTTGCGTTTTTATTAAAAAAATTATATCAGCCAACAAGCACTGTGTACCTCCTCTTGACATTCTTTAGTTAGACAATGCTGATATTGTTACCTCAACATATCATGTCTGTCAGTTCCAGTGAGTTTGACCCTGAAATACATCTACAATATCACATTAATGTCAGCTGAACATGGAAAAGCTATTGATAAATAGAAGCAGCACGACATCAATCTTAAAATTGTCATCTTCCAAGATGACTTTTCAGGTGAGGCTGAGCAGTAATTCAATAATAACACCTACTATCTTTGAGTGGAATCATAGCCTAAGTGATATTTATACTTATAGATCTGATATACTATTTTATTGACTTAGGAAGTGGTGTTTAAAAATTACCATAAATGTTAAGCTATTTGTTAAGTCAAGCTGAACCTTGACTTTAGAAATAGCTGATCAGTATTATTATTTTGAGAAAAGTAATAATGTTATGACAATAGTGATAATTACTAAAAATATTATGACAATGTCATAATATTACAGAAATGATGAAACCTACAACATCAGATCCGCGACACCTCATTTTGACACACATTTTTTATTACTTTTTCTTTTAGCATTAAATCTTTGGCATATAAGTTAATTCTTGGCTTGTTCCTAAGTGGAGTTATTACATTGCAGACGCCCTCATTTTCATCACATGATGCTTTTCACAGCTAAAAGAGACTGTGAGACACAGTTGAAAGTTCAGATAAAGCTAGTCAGTCTTTAGTGACCTCACTAATCACGCTAGCTGTCTGCTACAGGGGCCATAAATGCACTTGTGTTGTTTTGGCTGTTACATCCAAATCTATGATGCAAAGAGCTCCACTGTTCTGTTGTGTTGTCAGGGGTTGTGTCAACAAAATTGCTCCAAAATAGTGGAATGAGTTGTGCACATGGTATCATGCAGTATATTATCACATACACACAGTAGGAGAGACTCTTATATTTTATTTTCCTTGCAGATTGGCTACTGGAACGATGCAGACAAATTGGTACTGATCCAGGACTCTCCACTGCTTCCAAATGACACTTCTGGCATGGAGAATCGCACCGTTGTAGTTACTACCATCATGGTAAGAGACCCGCATGTTCTCACCAACCCACACACTTTCACATGTTCACTCTTATTGTTACCAGTTTGTAATGACAGGACACGTTATTAGCTGTACTGCTGCAGACTATACTGAACATAATACTTGAGGGACACACAGAGCCTGAAGTGCAGTGACTACACATCATATCTGTTCTACATTCAACACAATACCTGTGTTTAAAATCCCAGACACTAACCTGACACGGTGGTCAGCTGCACTCCAATGCCTCA
>JAUBNQ010000006.1:12768324-12786102 GCA_032353495.1 Ctenopoma kingsleyae
CTCACCTAGAGGAATCCTGGATTGTGTATCCTGATGTACTAATGTATGGATTTATGACATATAATTGATCCTGTTGTGTGTATCTGTGCCTCTACTTTTAATGGCATGTATAATTAGTCTCATTAGGCAGTGAGTGACACAGTGTGGTTGTGATTATTGACCAGCCTGTCAGCCATGCTGGCCTTTGCTGTGAAAACCTGAAGCACTGCTTCTTGTTTCTTGTGCCAGAAACACTGACTGCATCCTTTATCTCTGCCACATCTCCTACTCCTCTGGCTTCCAGAACTGTCAGCTGAAGGAAATCTTCATCAGTGCATCATTTCAATTCAATTCAACTTTATTTATATAGCGCCAAATCACAACATGAGTCATCTCAAGGCACTTTACAGTGTAAAGTTTAAGATCTTACACAGAAAATATATATATATATATATACTGTGTATATATATATATACAGAATATTTGTAGAAAACCCAACAATGCCACTTGAGCAAGCACTAGGCAACAGTGGAGAGGAAAAACTCCCTCTAGAGGAAGAAACCTCCAGCAGAACCGGGCTCAGGGTGGGCGGTCATCTGCCTCAACCAGTTGGTCATGTCCTAACCAGCCCATGTAAAATTCAAAATTAACTAGCCAGTAGGTGACAATGCTTTGGCAGTTGGTAATACCACTAATGTGTGATGGAGAGAGAAAATTTAAAACCCAATGCACAGCATTACCAAACAGGGCAAATTAGGTAATACTTTATTATACATGTGTGTAATTTCTGAATAATTTCTTCGGCTGAGTCAGATTGTTTTAGCCCTTACACATTGGCGCTTTATAATGTACAGGTGCCCAACATCTGAAAATGTTCCTAGGAAGAGTGGAAAGAATTATTTTGTTCTGTTTAAAGGGCAAACTAGAATATTATTAACATTTTTAACCCAAGTAATTATTAATATATTATTAACTTACCTTTGGACACAATTGATTGCTCCATGATATGTTGTTATCCATACACCAATGCCTTGCAGTAGCAAGGCTGGATTACTAGCATGGCAAAATAATCAACTGTCCCTAGTTTCCAGACACTTAGTGGCCCAAAAAGCCTCAGGTTCACTGTGTGATATTTCATTTGTGGCACATTTAACACCTGCAGATTTAATTGGTAATATGCACCCTTAAAGCCGAATATAGGCATCTCTGTGATACAGGAAGTTGTGTTGGAGATGGTGAGGCGCAGTAGCTGCTGAAAGGGTCTCCCAAAGCAAACTGATCCCAGGGGAGGGTCCAGAAGAAGAGCAATTCACAAACCCATTGTGAATCACCAACCTTGGATCTTTGCTAGTAGGAAATCACATCCCTTTACTGGGAGCAGACATGAGAAAGGAGCCTAACTTGGCTCAGCCTTGACCCATGGAATCCAGTTGGGTATAGCCAAAAATACAACCTGAAGTTGCCACTTTTTGGGCCCACCACCTGCAAAGACGGAGCATTGTAAATCCAGCAGCAAACCAAAGGGGCATTCTAGGTGTGTTGACTAATTCTAGGGATGTAGAATGAACCTGAGTTTATGCAGGAGGTATAGTGTTACCAACTATGCACATGTGCTAGTCTCCTCATGGCACTGGTTGCGGAATAAAACTCCTGGAAAAGAAATGGACTCCTTTTCCAGAGCTGCATGCAGGGGTGGTGATACTTGCAAGCCCCCAGCTAAGAGCTACCGAGATGCCAGTGTGAGCTGCTGAGAAGAGACACTGACTGTGCAGTATATCTGTCCTCCTTGGAGTTTCAATCTTGGAAAAGATACCAGCAAGGGATTATAGTGCTGTTTAGGAATTTCATTGTTCATAGGGGCAACAATGGAGAAACCTTGTGAGGGATGACTTGGGGGAATTGAGCTGCCTGGTCTGAACCTGAGTGATGGTTTGTTATAGGTTTTCTGATCTAGCCAGGGACTGGCTTATTGAGAAACATAGTCTACCTGGTATCAGTACACCTTTGGGCCAAGTGATTGACTTTGTCATTATGTGAACAGACCCACAGACATATGACACAGTATACAATGAAACAAGCAGAGCTTTCTACTGAACACTATATGGTGGTGAGTTGAATCAGATAGTAGGGGAGAATATCGGACAAATGTTTATTGACTGTGAACTGGCCGAGGCCTGAAGAATTTCTCATTGTAGTTGTGAAACATATTTCACATTGCAAATGCCTTATTTTGTCATGAAATGCTAAACTTCACCATCGTCATGTACATTGTGCTTTGCTGCTGGCTCATTCGAGCATTTGCATTCTCTTGCTTTGGCCTGGGGCAATGTCAAGCAAACACATCTCAAGAATAAATTGCCCCTGTTCTCAATATGCAATAGGCTGCCTTCCATGACAAACGTAATATGTTTGGATGTATGAACAAAGAAACCAGACGTGGTTTACATTTTGATCACTTTTTTGAGCAACAGCTAATCCAGTGATCTATAACCTACTGCTGGGCACAGTGTAGAGTGATGTAGCCGCCCTGATAACTTCAAGTGTTCAAGTCAAGTCGGGCTTGTTTTAGGTATTGAGTTGCCGTCTGGCTGATTTATTTTTCACTTCCTCTCAGCTTTGTGTTTGCCTTCATTTCTGCTGAGTCATACTTTCCTTCCTCCTCTTTGACTCTCTGTGTATCATACATCCACATTAACACTTTATTTTTTTACTGTCTAAATTCTAGTCTGTGCCATGTATGTGCAGCAGTAGACTGTCATTATGATTACACTTTCATCACTTTGTATTGTTCAGTCATTAAATTTAATATTGCATTATACATTTTATTTACTTTGTCAGACCCAGGTGGTTGAAAATGTAGAATCTTTAGAGATTTGTAGAGTTGTGAATTAAGGATTCACTTCAGTGTCCATGGTTTCAAAAGTAAAAGTTTTGTTTCTTCTCTGCTGATAATGTTAGCTGACAGAACAGTTGAAGCACAGCTTGAACGGATAAATAAATCTCCAAAAATTGGCCAACTGCCAATTACTGCCAGTAATTATGCTAGGATTTAGAGCATAAGAAATGTAACAAAGTGGAGAAAATATTCTTCAGGAACTATGTTGAAACCTTATCAATAAACCATAAGCTAATGTTTTTAAACATTTCCCACCAGTGAAACCTGATGTCACACTCAGCCAACATCCCAGTTAAAGCCCATAAATGCTGATTACATGGACTTATGCACTGTACTCAAATTAAAGAGTACAGTACAGTGTGTATTTTGTCTTCAATTTATGTAGTCAGCGGCACATTTCTTTAGACTTTATTTTTTGAAGACAAAAACGTCTGCATGTTCTAGCTTTAATTAATTTTTTGTTTTATAGAAAATATTATCCATGTTTAGTACTGAAAATTTTTAGATTAAGTGTAACTAAATGTCCCTGACCAATACGTTTAAAGCCTACTGTACATCGTTTCCATCCATGTTTGCCATCATCATCTCCTGCATTTCTGTTTCTAGGGATGTGACTGCTTAGTGAAATTCCATAAAATCATCAATAATTTCCATTACCTATATGCTTGTATATGTGTATGAGTTGTGATCCTCCTTTACAGATAGTTTTAAGTTTAGCCCCATGTCACCCCATTGTCTGTTGGTGAGTCATTGTACAAGCTCTCATGTCCGTCTGTCTGATGGTTTGGTTCACTGGTTATGGTCCCTTGTGTAGGAGGGTCCCTATGTGATGCTTAAGAAGAACTGGGAGATGTACGAGGGCAATGACCAGTATGAGGGATACTGCGTGGACCTAGCCTCTGAGATTGCCAAACACATCGGCATCAAATACAAGATCTCCATTGTACCTGATGGAAAGTACGGTGCCAGGGACCCAGAGACAAAGATCTGGAATGGCATGGTCGGGGAGCTGGTGTACGGGGTAAGTTTTTCCTTTCTTTTTGCAGCTCACTAAAGCACTTTGACAGAAATTAGATTTTCATCTGAGCTGATTCATCACATTGAAACTTTAATTTTATGCTGTCAGCAAGATTCATGATGGTATTTAGAGACAATATTGTGTCATCTTCTAATTTGCTGGTACTAACAATACATTTATACAGCTGCTTGGCTTCTCAAAATTTGTTTTGAAAATATCTAGATAAAAATGGTCAACTTCATTTACTTAAACTTTACACAGAGAGTATACAAAGGCAGGGTATATTAGATAGAATAAATTGTTCATAAATTGCCATGTGAAATCCACCATAAAGTCATAGTAAAATTTAAAATAAATACCAGCTTATCGCTCTAACAATGTCTGAGTCTTTATGGCCATGGCCCATTATTCTATTATCATTATTATTTGATTGCTGTTAAGCTACCACCAGTGAGATAATAACACTTCCTGCAAATTTAACATCTACTCGGAACTGACCTTGTGAACATGCAAAATGTGAAATCTCTGTACAGCAAATATTCCATAACACACAAAATACTCTACATGTGTTATGTGCAGAATATTGTATATATTTTTACTGAAGGCTTTGCTGGATGAGAAGTCTCTGTACAAACTTTGACTTAATCACCATCTGAAGAAGTGATCCTGTGTGTTTTGTTTGTTGTGCGGATAATTATGCCCATCTGAAATAAAACTGTAAACAGGCTAGTAGTGTCTGGTAGTTATTACTGCAAGCGGAAAAGGGGGAATTAGTGTAACTCTTGATTTCTAGCTCTGGGGGGGGTTAAAAAGGATAAGCAGAGAGGTTGTTAAAGAATCTCTGAGGTGAGTATTCGATTCAGGGGTGAGTTGCATAGAAAAATATAGAAAAACATTAAAAGGAATGTACTTGCCGCTAACACTAATAGGTTTATAGGATAAATTAATAAATAATTTAAAAACATTCCTAATCAATAAATGTCTGATATTCTGCTCTGTATCTCTGACAGAGACCTTAGTTAAATAATTATTTAACCTTTATCCAATAAGCTTTTAAGTTTCTTTTTTTCCAGTAAATGTTCTCTGTTCTGTAGGAAATTGTCATTTTCATGTTTATATAAGGAGAAATAGACTAAAAAGATAAATCACAGGCTTTAGCTCTTTTTTTTGTAATGCACTAAGTGGCATTTTCATAAAGTGGCATTTTTCTCGCCTGCGCCTCTTTGCTACTGCAGTGACTCACTGAGAAGTCAACTGCGGAGGGGAGAGGCACAGTTCGGGTTGTGTCAGGACTGATCAAGCAGTACAGCACACATTCGGTGTAAAGACTAACCAGGTTGGTCAAAAACACAGGAATAGAAAGCACAGCTGTACTCCATGCTATTCCCTTGTCTTTAATGAGCACTGTGCACAGAAATCTACTCTTTCTAAAAGCTTTGTGTTGACTGGAAGCCATGTTGGGCAAATGTACTGTACCTACATTTATAGCAAACTGATTAACAGGAAAACTTAAGTACAGATATTACAGCTGTCACAATTTTTTACTTTAACACAAACACAAACTATATACTTTCCATTTAAAAAATGACTAATTGTGAATATGTGAAATCAAGATATATAGTGGTTTCAAATTAACTCTTGATCCTTCACATTGGTCAAGTTTACTAAGTCACAATAGTCAAGTACTCATACTAAATATGCACCAACACTGGTTTCATCTACTGTATATGTTCTTCCTGATCATATAGGCAAATAAAAAGTCACATCCTAAAATGTGCTTTTAGTTTAAGCATAAAATCATCTTTATCAGCCAGGCACACGATTCAGATCAGCCGCCATGCCCAGATCATCACGTTTCCACCTCCATGCCTCGCTGACGAGGTTAGACAGGCATTTATCATCTTTTTGTGAGCTCTGCATCTCCGTACTGTATGTTTTGGATAATTGCAAAGCCTTCAGGTTCAACACTGATTAAGTAGCAAATGGTAGTTGTTTTGTCAAAGTTCTAGTTGTTTTTTCTGCTTAATAAATTGTTACAGATGGATGAGAAACATGTTTCCTGGGTTTTGGGATGCATTTCATTTTCTTACAGTTTGGTGTAAAAATTCAATAATGTCTTGGTGTTTCCAATTTTTTTCTTGTCAGTGAGTGCTAACACATACAAGGAATTTGCTTCTGGTTATTGGTCAGCTCTCAGAAATATTACAGAATATGTTCAACAGTAAACAGACAATACAGCAATGAGTTAAACAAAATGCAAAGTGCAAGTGTGGTGATATACACTTGATTTGATTATCTTTAAGCCCTGATCTTTACTTCAGGTAAATATTTGCATGCATTTTTGCACAGAAGGAGGACTACTTTAGTCCCCCATCACTTACATTAAAAGTGCATTAAGGGATCTTTTGTGACTAGCGTAAACAGGAGGAACAATTACTGCAGGCAAAAGCTATGGGCACCTGACTGTTCTGTCAAGGCTGACTCGGGAAAATTGTGAAGCTATGCAGTAAGGTTAGTGAAACACATTAAGAATAAAAACCAGAAGATATTTTAAGATAAAGCTTTAAGTTAGATCCAGAAGTGAGAGAATGAACAATGACAGACTCAGTGTAAAGTTCTGACAAGGTCAGTAATACCAGATTGTGTGTGAGTTTGAAAATATATGTTGTGCATCAGTGTGTATAGTCAGTTCCGCACTATAGAGTGTGTGACTGGGGGAACAAGGGAAGCGTGCAGCTTTTTCTACAGTGTTCATTGGAACATCTCTAGACATGGAATCTGTCAGCACTTTCCCATTTAAGACTCCTGGTCTGCTTAGAGACCATTTCTTCCTGGCTCTCACTGAAAAACCCCACACAACCAAAAAAAAAAATCCCTGCCTCCCTTAACACGTCATGTATTTTAGCACGTGCTAAATGCCCAGAGGCTGTCATCTTTGTGCATTTTGCTGAGGATGAAAGTACTTATATCTCTTTCATTTCCTTTCCCTTATCTTTGTTTTCTCTTTCTTTTTTGCCTCTTTAAGTGTCAGATGGTCGTAATGAAACTTTAAATTCTTGCTGATATTAAGCCCTTTGCTCCCAAGCCAGGCAGACAAGGTCACAAGTGTTGCTAAGTCACTAACTGTAATCTAGTGTATGGATTTTCGGAAAGCCAGTACGCACTTTTCCACAGCTGCAGAACTCAGAGCTGACTGTATCCCATTTTTGCCTTCCTGTGCTGTAAGCATATTTCCCTGACACATTATTTTATCCTCCCAGCTGATTCTCTGGGAGTTTCAGCTAAGCCTCTCAGCATTAGACAAGGTTCAGAATTTCTTTTTCAATTTCATTTCTCTCTCTCTGTCTTAACTTGATCACACTGAGATGTATTCAGCTGCAGCCTAAACTTTATCACTCTGAGATTTGTTCAGTCGAGGGAGAAATTCTGATAAAATGGCACGAGCTGAAGACGAAGAAATGGGGTAATTGTTGTTTTGTTTTCTGATGGTTGGCTCACTGTTGGCCTTGGGATGTCATATCTGTGACTAAGTGATGTTTGATTGCTGCATGGCCCTGCTCAGAGAGATGATCCATCATTTGAATTTATCTGTCATCATTCAAATGTAGAGTTGCTCTCAGAGAGCCTCATTCAGATGGCTAATTAAATTCCTCTTCATCCAAATCTCCACAGAAAGCGGAAATCGCTGTGGCCCCTTTGACTATTACATTGGTCCGGGAGGAGGTGATCGATTTCTCCAAGCCCTTCATGTCTCTCGGCATTTCCATCATGATCAAGAAACCCCAGAAATCCAAACCAGGGGTGTTCTCCTTCCTAGACCCATTGGCCTACGAGATCTGGATGTGCATCGTGTTTGCCTATATTGGCGTGAGCGTGGTGCTCTTCCTGGTCAGCCGCTTCAGCCCGTACGAATGGCACACCGAGGAGCCTGAAGAGGGCACTGACGGTCCGCCAAGTGACCAGCCCCCCAATGAATTTGGCATCTTCAACTCCCTCTGGTTCTCCCTGGGCGCCTTCATGCAGCAGGGCTGTGATATCTCCCCCAGGTAAGCCAGACTTTTATTCAGCTGTCAAATTAGTTACTCAGTATTTGTTACAAAGTCGTCTCACTGAAGGTTGATATGATTAGTGCCTCTATGACTGTTTGTCTGGATGATTGTACAGCTGCAGATGAATGTACATCTTCACCAAGTTGTTGTGTTGTGTTATCAACTTGGATTAGGAATTAGGATTATGGCATTAGATACATTTTCACCATAGTCACGAGTAGTATAATTTCTTGAGTAACTACAGTACATTGCTTATTAGGGGTGTAATGGTTCTGACACTGAGGTCGAAATGGTGACGCAAACGTCCATTGTCTCAGGTTAAGATTTGGGAAGGCTGAACACCTGCTCCACCACCACACCACATATTAATAGTGGCTCCCTCATGCACGCAAATTGAATATAAAATCCCAGAAATGTGATATCTCTTGTTGTAAGAGAACCTATGATTTGCTTTGTCTGCGTAGTTTACGTTAAAGCAGCACTATCTATCTTCTATATAGAAAGGCGTAGTCAGCATCAGTTCTGATGAAGTGTTCAGGGGACAGTACAGAGTGTAGGTCATCTGTGTTACAAAAGCTGTCAGAATTCAACAGTGTTTCATGTTCCGAGCTGTTGGTAAAATCCTGCACCATAACAATATGGACTTAACCGAACTTTAGATTTTAAGAATCCTTACACCCCTAGTACTTATAACACACTATACTATATACAATACAATAAAAATACTTTGGGTTTAAAGTATTTTCAACCTTTTGGAAAATTTGCTTTTTTGAGAGTGACATGAGTAGATTGATATAAATTTACTGTCTGTACACAGTGCATCTTGTTTGATAGTTGCACACTATTACAAATGTAAAAGTGACAGTAGTTTGCCACAGTCAGCTGTACACGGTCACTGTCCTAGTTGTTCTCCAAGCAATAGTCCAGTTTCTCTTTAAAAATCTTTAAAATCTTTAAAAGTGTCAGTAGGGCTTTATTTCAGATTTTCTTCTCTCTTTCTTTGCAGTCTTTGTGTTAAGACAAACTAAATATCCTTCTTTCTTAACACATAAAACTCTCACAAGAAAGCAAATGACTTTTGTTAATTTCCAAAAAGTTGAAATATTCCTTCAAACTGCAACTAAAATCATAATAAACATTATCAATACTTAACAGTGTGGATATATGAATGATGAGACAGTGTACCTTATCAACTGTTGCCCATTTACATTATATAAGTAAGTTATTGCATGTATATTGATTTCCACTGGTAATCTGCATGGGTGCTGTAGTCCAGAAGCATAATACAAAGGTGTTAAGTGTATTGCGTTGTTAGCTACTGTTTCATCTTCTGTTTGTGCCTCTATGTTATTTGTATATGTGGTTTGTTTGTGTGAGAGAGAGTTTGTTTCTGCTAGTATTGATTTTTAGCCTCTCTCTCCTCCCTAGTCACATTGTTCTTCACTTGCATACACAGTGTTGTGTGCTTGTAAGGGAATTAGGTTGTCTCTGTGTCTGTCAGCTTCAGCAGTTGTGGCGCACTTGTGTGTATTTGAGCTCCAGTTACATTAGGGACCTGTAGAGCTGCTGTCTGCTCCATAGTATAAAACCCATGTGCTTCATTAAGAACACATTGTCAAGGTGTCGTCTTTCACCGTGTGTGTGACTTCTCTTCCCTTTGTCCAAATTACGAGACTCAAGTCCAGCATCCCTTGTGCTTCAGGCCAGCAGACTGGTGTCGATCACGCAAGGGTGTACTTTGGTGGAAGGGTGGAGAATTGCAGCCTATTCAATTTAATGTGTGTCCACTCCAGTCTTTAAGCACTGGTCATCTTTGTTTCTCAAAGATTAAAGTTCCTCCCCATCATCTCAATGTCCGTCCAACACTTTCTCTGCTGACATGTACTTCTATTGTGAAACCTATACACTGGTAAAGCCTGTAATTTATCGTAGTTTTCTCATTTTGTGTAAAGCCTTTCTTAGCAGTTTTAATGGCTTTGTCAAGCTTGAAGTTCCCGCAGATCGTTTGGGTTATTTTAAGCTACTGCTAAAATGGCTTCTATAGTTATTTTTAAGTCTTTCACAAAATACTGTACATCCTTTATCTGCTATAAGCCCTTATAGATCTTGTACTGTAATAGATTTGGTAAGATTATAGGAAATGAAAGGAGGACCAAATCAGATTGTATCTTTCAGCCTACCCCACCCAGAGGAGAACAGAGAAACGCACAAGATGGAGGAACCCGAGGTACATTAGAGCACCTTCGAAATTATACCTGGCTTCACGTAAGCAACTTATAAAGGAAGCTATAGTGGCCCTGTGAGTGTGATTAAGCACACTCATTTAAGTATTACACTTGCTTTCTTCACATGTGCACAGACCACCCCCACCCACCACCATAAAAACCCCTGCCCGCCACATCTCTGCCTGTGTGCTGCAGATAAGGACTTTAGAGCTGCACAACAATGTCGGCATCAAAATGAAAAGTCTACATTTCAACTCTCTCTGTCTCTGGCTGTGGTCCCCACTGCTTTCCACTGTCACTGCTAATCCCATGGGCCTATCCCAATCCATCAGCACCGAGCCCTGGAGCTAAGGAGCACTTCCACTCCAGTTTAGCCTGACAGGGCAACATGCAAATCCCCTCACACAGGGGAGATTAGACAGTGCGAAGGGAGTGACAAGGGCAGAGGTGAATGAGACGAATTCGGGACAAGGGCCGCAGTGCTCACTCATGTGTTACAATCAGGAGCTGGCTGGACACTGGAAACCCAGTCTGCATGCATCACAGTCTGAAACTTTTGATAGTCTACATGTTCATCCACCACAAAGGGATTATATAAGAAGTTCACAGGCTGTGCAGCTCATTTCTAGTGTGAGTTGTTAGTAAGTAGTAGTTTATTTAGGTTTTGTTTTGGTGTTTTTTTTTGTCAGTCTGTGGTGAGTGGTGGGCATATTGCACATTTTCTTGTTTTCATGTAAGCATTATTTAGATTTATCACTATATATGTAGAGTCATAGAGGGAAGCATATCACTGCACCAGCTTAGTAAACACTTTCTGTTGGTTGTTGACATCAGCAATTACATTTACTATTCATTTACTTTAGTTTATTTATTATTAATTCACATATATATATAGTAAAATTATTGATTATAGTATCATTAACAATTTATGGAACTAGTTTGTCTACATAAATACAATTCTGTGTACATCCAGCTTCCCGGTGTATGTGTATTTTTTGCTACACTAATTCAATTATCTCTTTCTAGTTTTTTTTTTTCCTCCACGTGTTAAATGTTATTCATGATGTAGTTCTGACAGGAAAGGCAAGGGTTCAAATAGCTCAGAAGCCTCCCTCTCCTTGTCTCTCTCACCTAATAAGGGTTAAAACCCCTTCCTGCTCCCTCAAGGTAGTTCATAATAATTAATTCAGTGATTAATATCCCGGTAGTCAGTGGTAATGTCTCAGTGGAAACAGGAGGAGAGGGGGCCTTAAATAAAATGGTGACACAATAGTCTTTTTAATTGACTACAAATCCCAGATAAATAAAACTTAGGTTATTTTGTAGTGTTCTCCTGAGACTGCGGGGTGTTAGAAAATATTAATAGAATTATCAAGACAACCATTTGCTACTCCATGCAGGTGTAATTGGTCACGGCTGTTCCAGGTGTTTTCAGTCACTTCCGTCTCATTTCTTGTGACAGATTATCTTTGTCTCTTCCACGGAGTCAAATTTGCCACATCTCTGGCGAGCTAATGAGAGTGCTGTGATTGGCTTGATTAGTCCTGATTAGCTCCGAGTTTGTGCATACTGATGGCAGATTTCCTGATGGCTGCAGATGATGCTTAACTTTTAATTTGAGTTGTGTGTTTAAGTCAACAAAAGCTGTGTTCGAAAAGGTGCAATGACATTCAAGTGGTCTATCTGCAAGATTCCCATTATTCTATTAATTCAATGCCCATTAGTTTTGTTATCCAGCTGACATACTGCTGTTCTGCCGCTTCATTATTATTGCTTATGTCAGCAGTGTCTGTCCTTCTTCACAGTTGGTTGATTTGTCGCACTATTCTTGCAAATTATGGGCACTGCTAGAGGCTCTGATTGCATCTGTATCTGTGCAGCAGTGGTCTATAGCTTCAAAGTCGAGCGCTGGTTTAGTGTTTCCCCCTTTAAAATTGTGATAGCAAGTGCTGCCATTGAAATATTTGTAAAGCCTCTATGAAAACATTTTAGAGCAGTGGTTCAAGTTGTCCTCCTTTTGATCCCTCAATACCTTAACGCTTTTCTGTGAGTTTTTATGAGTTGTTTTTCGTCTTAAAGACTGCTTCATTTCAGTTAACTTTAAGGGCCCGATGAAATAAAACTACTCAGGCTTTCTCATCAGGCATTGCCGAGAAGGACATCAATAAGAAAGATTATGAGGAATTCTTAACTAGTGGTCTGGGAAGTAAACAGGAATTGAAAAAAGCCTTATCCTACAGACATGCCTTTAATCATAACTGCCCTGTCTTTTGTTTTATGTTTGCATATTTGATAAGATTTTAGTAGGAAGTTTCACTGTTTTTATAGTTGTATAGAGAGTTTAAATCTTACATCGACCATAGCTAAGATGAGGAGTGAGGCTAAGGACAGAACATGGAAGCAGAGGTAGAGCGAAGGATCTGCAGTGACAGTTTGTCTGCTATGAATAAGTAAAGTAGTTTCTTCTTGCCCCAGGTACCCCCCTGGGAGCAGACTTGCACCTTCTGATTTATTTAGGCTCTGCTCAAGGTCAGATCTGTCCCTCATGTTCTCTCCATCTTTCACTTCATCACATCCTCCACTTCATTTTGCCATTTTCTTTTTTCCCTATCTCACAAGTATTCCTAAAATCTCACTGAAAACGCACACACACACACACACTGCACCAAATCATCTCACACAGCAGCTTTTAATTTTCTTTTTTTTCCTACATCAGAAATTATAAAAGTGGGAAGTAGGAAATGTGAGCTGTGAGCACTTTAATGTTTGTTATTGTCACAGTATAGCAGATACAGATTTGATTTTTGTCCTTAAATTTTCATTTAAGCATTTAAATATCTCTTTTAATGGCTCCATACTGAGACAGTTATTCTGTATGACTGTATCACATTTATATTTATTGCATTTTATTGTATATGATGTTTGTTTTAACAGTTATTTGAATCTCCCATATTTCCTGTTTGGTATACTTGTCATCTGTAAGGTTTAGACTAGATTTTCACAACGTGAGTTTTAGGTTTGGTTGGGTGGAAAATGTTGATCTTTAGCTTTCAGTGTAGCAGTGTAGAGACATTTATTTATACTTACTTACTATAATATAATAACTTCAAGTTCCTAATTTTGTTCAGTTCTTTTACATGTGGAGATAAACTAATAATGCCACATAACAGACATGAACACAATGCCATTTATATTACATCTTTTCTTTCCCATTTAATAAATACAAATTAGTTTAACTTCAGCAACTTAGCTGGTGGAAAAGTGCTGACTAATTGCTGTATAATTGCTGAAATTATTATTTTTTCTTCATTTGGGATTCTTTATACCTAGAGGCTTGCTGACTGCTGCAAAGAATCTTATTCCCATAGCACAGGAGCCAATTTCTGTTTTGTTTCCACTTTATTTCTTCTAGTACTTTCCCCATCTGGTTTTCTTGGTTCCTCCACTTGTGGGAAAACTGAGCTCATTCATCATTACAGTCAATTTCCTCCCAGTGTTTCTCACAACCTCTAACTGCATTGAAACTTTTTTATTGAGTATAACACTTGTAATGACCACTCTTGGATAAGCACGCTTTGGTAAATGATTCAGCAGTCTCCATAAATGTCAGAATTAAAAACATCACACTAACCTTAATACTTACAGATTTTTCTCCTTAATACAATTCTTTGAGGTTTTTTTTTTTTTTTTTGATGGCTATGTTTTCAGTTTAGTTTTCCTATACAAACTAAACTACTAAGACTTGCATTGCAAAGTGTAGTTAAAATTATAGCAATAGCAAAATATAGTTTCACTAACCAAAGAAAGCAATAACTGTTTGACTCCAGATCAGGCACCACTTACAAACTACACCAAAATGCTAGTGGCCCTAATGGATTGTTGTTGTAATATTATATATCTTATTTACATCAGCAAAACCTTGAAAACCAACAACGAACTGGTTTCACTGTCACATATTGTGTTTTTTGCTCCTTGTTAGAAACTACGTTGTGGAGCTGTAGAAAGATGCATGAACTAACTACTATTATCAACAGACCGAGTAGAAAAAGATGTTCTATAGACTGAAAATGTACAGAACAGCTCATTTGCTGTATCCAACATAAAGTATCATCAGATAAAATCAGATAAACTTTTCAACCCGAAATTAGTAAAATATCTTGAAACAAAAGGATAGATTACATCATAAATCTTATTAGAGGTCAGTGAAAATTAACTATTTATCATTTATGTGATCGATCCTTTGAGTGTTTGTCGTTACAAAATATCCATTAAAATTGAAAGAAGTGTACACTGGAAACACCGACGTGGCTGGAAAATTACTCGAACTCTTGGTGTTAAGCCTCTTCCACCCCCTTCCCCCATCCCCTTTGTTTACTGCAGGCCCATTAAGACACAGCAGTGTGTCACTGTGGATCAAAGTCAATGGTATCAGCCAGCAAACACAGAGCTCAGAGGGTTCAAGGGATGGCAAAGGGATGCTCCTCCTCTGGTTGCTTTACACTCCCACAGTCCACAGCTACTTGTGTATAGGAAAAAGAAAGAAAGGAGACAGTCTGATAGAGTGAAAGGATTTGGCAGGTAGGAAAAGGATATAAGGAAAGCTAGGGAAGTGAGAGGACAGGACTCATCCACACGCCTCATGATGCACATCCTTCATCCCTTTAGTCATTATTTTACAGTTAAATTCTTTGTGCTCTAAAGGCACAGAAATACTCAATCGTCTCAAGGAGAGAGAAAATAGAGAGTGGAGAGAGAAAAAGAGGGAATTCATTTGTATTCAAATCCAGAGCTAATACGTCAAGTAAGTCTATTTCATGGGCAAAGCTTGCTGTGTGTGTGCGTGTGCAGGAGACATGCTCTACTGCAGCACTTCTCTATTGGAATTTGCCTTAGCCGCCACAGGCTCTTTCATTGGTACAGAGCGAGAAAACGAAGGTTTCCTCAGTGATTCTTTGGTTAGAGTGATGGTTCTGTATAAGAACTATTGGCAGAACTGTGTGATTTATTAAAATAGAGTCAAGTGCCCTAAATGTTTCTTTAAAAGGTTCTTTGGAGGTACTGAGAATGATGGTTCTTTCTTTGAGCTCTGAGCTATAGCATTGGGCTGTATTTAATGTATGTGGAATCTGTTGAGAAAAAGGCAGCTACCACTCTTTTTGTACACAGTGGACATGCATTCATGTTACAGGACAATGAGAACAAAGTATTCTGTGTGTACTGGGAACAATGGAATGTCACCAGATTGCAGTAAGACACTGTGGAAATACAAGCCAAGAAAACACTGACTGTTGCAGATGTCTCTCTCCCCTTGTCCTTATACACAACTCTCTCTCTCTCTCTCTCTCTCTCTCTCTCTCTCTCCATTTGACAAGAAGGCCTGAGGGTTTTGTATCCTTTGCTGTTTGATTTGCACCAAGGGGAGCTCATGTTTGTTCTCCTCAATGCAGCATTTATGGTTTAAGATTCTCCTCACGACCTTCCGCTGCTCCTGAGCAGCGAGCTATCTGTCTTCCCAGAGTGAACAAACAAGAAAAGAACAGTGACGCTGACTGGGGGAACCTGCAGCTCCTTTTATTCCACTAATAAACAAATATAGGGGAGTGGAAAGGAAGAGGACAGAAGTAGTTTGTCTTTACTTTAAAATAGTTGATCAGCACAAACATATTAGGTTTTTTTAAATGAGCCAGTCTGCACTAATGAGGGGCAAATGCAGTTCTGATAGATTTGAGTGTTGCCAGAGCTCCACCTTGTGGGGGCGTATCAGCATTTTTTGGTATCCACAGTGGTGGCTGATCTCACCATGCTTTAATCAGTCATATTTCATTCTAATTGTCTGCACTCCTATTGTATTTTCCAACACTGACTGATTGCTTTCTGTTTCTTATCTTGCTCTCCTCTACTCTTTGTTTTCCCTAATTTTAATTCTATCACCACTCCAATTATCATTTTCCACCCTCTATTTTCTGGTTGTTTCCTTATTGTTTTGTACCTCCTCTACCTTCCCCCCCTCTACTTTTTAACCCTTCCAAATTGTCCCCACAATCTTCCTCGTCCTTCGTCCACCTCCCTCCTTTCTCTCTTAAAGATCTTTATCGGGGCGCATCGTAGGAGGAGTGTGGTGGTTCTTTACTCTCATTATCATCTCGTCCTACACGGCTAACCTGGCTGCCTTCCTCACTGTGGAGAGGATGGTTTCTCCCATTGAGAGCGCAGAGGACCTGGCCAAGCAGACAGACATCGCCTATGGTACATTGGACTCTGGTTCCACCAAAGAATTCTTCAGGGTGAGTTGGTGTTACTGGGGTTAATGGTCTGCTCCCAGGTAGGGGCACCCATGCAATCTTCACGTTACACCGATAAAAGACTGATGTGTTGAACAATTGCAGAAATATAATGTCTCCAAGGCAACACAGTGTTTGAGAAAATAAATCCTAGTTTGTTTTGTAAAATACATTTTGGATGAAACATAACCCCTGCCCTTGATGATATTTTTGTACTGCAGAAAAGTTGTTAGAACTAAGACATTTTAAGTGTTATTCAAATTAAAAAATAGGTAAAATATAAGATAATATAAGACCTGCCTGGCCCTAGATGAAACTTGTGAATTGATGCTCCATTATGTTCTCTCCATCTGGTTTTGTATGCGAACATGCTTTCTCTCTTTTCCGGCTCTCACATCACATTTACTTTTGAACCTCCAACCTTCATTACAATCCCACAGCGGTCAAAGATCGCCGTCTATGAGAAGATGTGGGGATACATGAAGTCAGCCGAGCCCACAGTCTTCACCAAGACCACGGCTGAGGGTGTGGCGCGGGTGCGGAAGTCCAAAGGGAAATACGCCTTCCTTTTGGAGTCCACTATGAATGAGTACACAGAGCAGCGCAAGCCGTGCGACACTATGAAAGTGGGAGGCAACTTGGACTCCAAAGGCTACGGAGTAGCCACACCCAAGGGTTCACAGTTAAGGTGGGTGGAATAGTGTAACAATATGTTCTACGTGTTGTTATGGTATTCCACCTTCCCTGGTGTGCCGCCTTTTCTGTCTGTCCACTTACTGCTTGGTGTGGGTGGGTTGGGAGGGCATTTTATTTGTTTGTTTTAGGGCAGACGTAGTGGCTTTTTGACATCTGTGTTTGTTGCATGCACGTGGGGCTTATTGTGTTGATGCAGGGTGGCTTTTATTTAATTTATTTTGTCTTTACAGCTCTTCACACCAGGTAAATCATTGTGCTTGTGCTTGCTTTTTGGGCAAAGATGTTGGAATGGCATTCTCAAAGCTCTAATGAACTCATCTGAAAATGTCTTATTTAGGAAAAAGCCATTTAAAATAATCTGCTTTTTTACATACAAATGTAATTAGGTTGAGATATTTAGCTAATGCTACTTCAGCTTTCCTTCACAGTTAACTGGTTCTTTCTTTTCCACTAAGTGACTGAAACAGTGTTTTGGGAGCCATTTGAATGCTCAGCCCTGGGTAACTCTGCCAGACTGTGTCACTGCCTCCCGCACATAGTGGAATTTACAGACCTGCCACAGAATACAGTGTCATTACTGTGGGGAGTTGCGCTTTCAATCCGCACATTCATCGATCAAAGCCTGCCGGCAAGG
>JAUBNQ010000006.1:12786202-12796242 GCA_032353495.1 Ctenopoma kingsleyae
GTGTGTGTGTGTGTGTGTGTGTGTGTGTAAACCAGGAGAAGAGCACTATGATTACTTGTACTTTCATTTGTTCCCGTGGAGGTAAAAGAACATTGTTTCATAATACACATGTAAAACAAAAAATGGGTTAGGAAACACTGCTGTATGAATAGATGATATTGGAGCATTGCTGTCATTAATCATATGCAACTAGGGAGTGTCTGGATAACAATAGCCAAACATGAAGGTTTTTTATTCCTGTGAAAAGCTACCAGGAAAGTAATTTGTTTCGAAAGCAGCCAACTCCTCACAGCCACCAAATCAAACCCAGTTAGTTTTCTGTAAATTCCTCTGCCCATGCTAAGCCTGAAGTCGAGCAGAGCAGCTACTGGTTTGTTTTGCAGACAAGCTGGTGCCAGTTTTCAGTCACTGCTTTGACCAGGAAGAGTCCCTGACAGATCACGGTAGTCCCCTCTTCTGGGCCTCCAACTTGTTGTTATCGGGATTATCATCTTCTGTCAGTCACTTGTCTGGATGTCGGCGAGGAAACACACCAGCAAAGTCAAGAGAAGGCAACGCTGTTGGTCAAGGCTGTTATTTCAAATGGCTCTGCAAAGAACATACTCAGCTTTAACTGAAATATTTCAGCTGTTTTGCTTTGTGTTTCTGAGCCATCTCCACTACTGATTTTTTTTTTTTTAATTTTCATAATGATGCAAATACATTAAAAGGATCCAAATACACGCTGAGGCAAATCTCTCTCTCGACTATCGTAACACATCACTACAGCAGCCTTAAAATAAAAACAAAAAAAACATTAAATTATGATGCACTTTTATTTTAAACAGCTTTTCAGAGACATTTAAGTCAATCATGATTTTCCAGAACAGCTTAATATCTGGAACTCCTGTGAGCTTTGAATTGGCTGACATACATAAACTATATGTGTGCAAATAATGTGGACGTATCCGTTTCTTAACGTACTGGCTGATACTGATATTTTGGGACTGACTATGCCAACATTTTGTGCCAATATTTAATGTTTAAGCATTTCTGTGCCAAATGGGGGAAAAACACCTAAACTGAGACTAGTATTTTGCATATTTTTATCCTTGCTGTGGTAGAAAACACAGCAACTTTTCATTCAAAACTCATAACAGTTTATCAGCTGTAAGCTAATGCTAACACTAATACACTGGCTGTCTACATGCAGCTGACTTTTTCAAGTTACTAGCTGTTTCATTTTAAAATCAGAGCCCTCGCTTCTCATCTCCCTCATTTGAAATGAGGTAAACATTATAACATTAACAAACATATAACATGAATATTATTTGTTGTTATTTGTTTGTGTTATTATCACATTACATTTTAATGAGGAGATATTTGTGTTTAGTGTGTGTTTGGGTCCTGGGATGGGATGTAACCGTTTAGAACATTAACACACTTTTCCACCCTTGTCCCTCTCTTACTGCTACTCCTCCCTTTTTTCTCCCCCTTCTCTTCCTTTATTCGCAAATTGGACAGTATATACTCACCCCTCTCACCAAATATGTTTTATCGTTTTCAAGAAGTGCAGTTAACCTGGCAGTGTTAAAACTCAATGAGCAAGGCCTGTTGGACAAATTGAAAAACAAGTGGTGGTACGACAAAGGAGAGTGTGGCAGCGGAGGCGGTGGCGAGAAGGTTAGCCGCTATGACGCTATGCCCATGTGACCTTGATGTGGGTAAAAGAGAAATGTGTTTTGTTGGTAACAGGAGCATCTGCCGGGTCGATCCTCATGAAGGAATGCTGCTGATTAAAATGTAACCCTGAAAATAAAGAGCAAGTACTGTCCAAGTAAAAAGTACTAGTAGTGTCTAGTGCTTATGTATTGAAAATTTGGCTTTTAGCATCATTAGGAACCTGCTTAAATTGAGTATAGATTAAAGAAAATGGCACTATTTTGGGTTGTTAAAGCCTGTTTCAAAGCAGGTTTTTTCTAAGCCAACAGTTTTGAGTTGACAGTACTGGCCTTCATGCTTGTTGTAATAAAGGTCCCGGCAGTATGTGCCTGTTCCAGAAAAGCGATGCAGCCGGCGCCCCACATATATGTCTGTTAGCTCTGCCTTTTCCCTTAAGATCTACCAGTAAACCCAATTCCTAAAAACGACTTTCTTGTCCCACGAGCAAAGAGACATGTAGCATAAGTGGGGCCCCTTCCCGGCTTCGTCACTTTGTGAAGAGTACTGAGCTGCTCTTGTTGGGCTTCTTCTGATTGAATAACATAAAATAACATGTCCTATGATGTTATTTATGTTATTTTCCCCACCCCACCCTTCCCCGTCCCCCCCATGATTTGAAGAACGCCCGTAAACCTTGCCGTATTGAAACTGAGTGAAGCAGGAGTCTTAGACAAACTGAAAAACAAATGGTGGTACGATAAAGGGGAGTGTGGACCCAAGGACTCAGGAAGTAAGGTCAGTCTCCAGCAGCCTGGGAGCCTCCCCTCCTCTCTTTGTCTCTATGCACATTTTTATAACGCTGGCAGTACTGTTCTGTTATTACAACAGGCTGGCTGATATGACGCACACACAACACTCTGAGAAAGAGCGTGAGTGAGTGACAGACATGCAGGTAGAGACTTAAGGCGTAGCCTGAGGGATACAGCATGACAGAAACAAGGCATGACGCAACGCTAACGGTTTTACAGCAGCTAAGCTATGTGTTGCAACTGCAGATGAATTCTCACACTCACATTGGTTGTCACATGCAATGATCCCAGGGCATGTTCAGACAGTACTGTGTGTCACATTAGATGTCATTTCTACTGTACGCCTCAGGTGTAGAAGCACACTGAAGACTGATCCACATTGTTGATGCACTGTAGCATGGAGAGCGCAGCCACATTTTAAACAAACCAGCATGTTCACTCCACAGCAGTCATGTCCGTCCTAATCAGATCCTAAAGTGCAGGATACACACTTTCACATGCAAAAGAGACAAAGCATGACAGACAGACGATCGTTATGGTGTAGAGATATTAAGTTGAATATCTTTTAAGGATGTAGGTAATTTATTGGAGGGAGACAAATGGCAAGGACGAGCATGAGCAAGAGATCAGAGAGATCAGCTGCGTACATTTAAAAGTTAAAAGGTGAATGTAGTGTATGCGAAGCAGCCTGTGTAAATATAGAGGAAAGTTAAAGGGTCAGTTCATCCAAAATACAAAATGAAATTGTCCCTCTATATCTGGTTGGATCTAGTCCTGCAGACTGCTTTAATTCCCTTTTTAACAACAACACAGCCTGAAGCAATACAAAACGCAGCAAAGTGCAAAGGAAACACACTTGGCAAATAAAGTATCACGTCCATGAGGTGTCAGACTTAAACAGTCCACCAAAGGAATGGATAGTAATAGCAAAGTAATGTACAATTCTGAGCTATGTCCATTTTACATTATTTTACTTCATTATAACTCAAAAGGGAAATAATGTGAATTTTACTCTATAATCACTATGTTTATCTGACAACTGCAGTTACTTTTAAAAATTGAGTTATAGAAAGTATATAATAGATAGAAAATATATTATTTTTGCAATATAAAAATCTATCATGCAATACAAAAAGTATGTGGACTCTACTTGAGGCATTGCTAATATTTCCACTTCTAAACATCTCACATAGTTTCATTTAGGTTGCTGTTTGATGCCAAAGAAGCAAAATTGTCCAGTATTTTACTAAATTTTAAAAGTATTTTTATATTTTACTTTACTAAAAGCAAAGATCAGCTACAATGTTTAAATGCTACTTGTGCAGTGATGTTTTTTATATTAATGTGGCAATGTAATATACTGTATCAGTATATGTCAGAACCTACACTTTTGAAACTTAAGTACATTTTCTTATTAAAGCTTTTATATTTAAATATCTAGTGGGCTGTATTGATACCTTTACTTGAGTAAAGGTTCTGAGACTAAGAAAATTATTCCTTTTTGTAGTTTGGTTGAACTCACCCTTTAATACATATATATCAATTTCTCCTATAATGTTTTCTAAATATTCTAGCAATCATGGCCATGTACAGCTGCACCTCAGTAGACCGAGAGGTTATAATAATGTAGTAAAAGTAAAAAGTAGTAAAATGTTGAAGTGCTGTGTGAGTGTGATCAGTGGTGTGTGTGTGTGTGTGCATGCATGTTGTGAAGTTGATTGAGATTTTTCAAAATTTTTCTGTGTTTTTTCTATATAAATACTGATTGACTGGATACATTTCTGACTTCAGTGTTTGTTCCTCTCCCTGCCGGTTACAGGACAAGTCATCCCAGGCCCTCAGCTTGAGCAACGTGGCCGGGGTCTTCTACATCCTTGTTGGGGGCCTGGGCCTGGCCATGCTGGTAGCCCTCATTGAATTCTGCTACAAGTCGCGCAACGAAGCCAAAAGAATGAAGGTGGAGGCCCAGTCCCAATCCCAGTCCCAACACCCCCATTACCACCATTCCCATCGCCACTGCTGCCCCTGCCAGACAGCCAGCCCCCACCACAGCCCAGAGCCTAGTCAGAGCCAAAGCCAGAGTCCAAGGCCCAGCCCCAGCGTCCACAACTTAGTCGAGTTTAGTGAGGTTTTCAATGCATATGGCAGCGATGGGGAAGCTGATAAGATGTAGTTGGGGTTTCATAGGAGGTCAACCTAAACCTTTGCTTCCCCCTCACTAGCTCCCTGCACAGACTGTAAGTGAAACTTATCATATCCCCGTGCTAGCTTTGCCATGCTGAGTGACTGTCGTGACCAGTGGCAAAATGCTTCCCACTCTGTCTTATCTGCTCAGTATGTGGTGATGTGACGTCCTCGTCTGCGTTCAAGCTTTTTCTCAGTGTGACAGGAAGCGATGAGTCATCCTCAGACATGACGTTGCCTCAAATGCTTCGCAGCTTGTGTGGCTGCAGACATTGGCCCTCAATTATCAAGCGAACATACTGTGTGACCCATTTTCCTGACAGAATCAGAAATGAATTACTCATTCTGAACTTGATGGGAAGATTATATTCATGCCTGATTTTCAAAGTCAGTAGTGCTGGAAATGCATAATGAATGCCATGCTTGACAACCATTAGATCGAAATTAGCTATGTGATCAGAAATTTTAATGTTTTGAGTTAATGAAAATAAAATGTTTGAATGAACATGCAAGTTTACATGGATTAAGAAAGCTTATGTAGTTTAATTTGCCAAAAAAAAAAAAAAAAATCATAAGAACAGTCTTATGGAAATACATTTCCAATCTAAATAGCACATTTGGCCAAGTTGAATTTATAAATCTGACAAAAACTTACTGTTACTGTTTTACTGCTTTTCCACTGGAGTCGAGGCGTTATCAACAGGTAGGAAAAGCATGATAAATGAGGACCAATGTCTTACTTGTACACACACTTGTGAGGACATTTCATCAAACTGCAAGACATCCGCCCATCTAATGTGTAGTCGTACTCTGAAGCTCCTTGTTTTCTCATAAATGAACCATCCAACGTTCTTTATAGCCTTCTGAGGGCCTGAACACACACATACACACACTTCAATATGCTGTAGCTCAGGGATTTTACTGTGTTGAGTCTGTCAGTTACAATATATCATTAATGTATAACAAAATAACAACTTTAACGAGACACCAGCCCTAAGCACACAGGAAGCTCTATATATTAAAACCATATTTGAACACTATGCATTGTAAGGCTAAAGTAAGCATACTGTAAGTGATGCATCCCTCGAGCTGATATTATTGATGTGAGCTGTTTTGTGCAGATATTTCCCCCAGGTCCTTGACCATTACACGTTCATATATCTTTTCTCGCTCGGTGTATATCTGTCCAGCGTAGTTATGTGTCCCCCATCAGCACTTCAACACAAACTCTTCATTAGCTTGACTGTTGCTGAGTCAGCTTCCCTGTCCCACTGCCTGCAACTATCACTCACTGTATAATAATTCTGTCGCTAATGGATTTACATGTAGTGTGGGGCTGGCTTGATACTGTCCTGAATGGCTATGACAAGTGTTTTCTGGCTCAGTGGTTGCAACACTACTGTATACATTTGAATGTACAACTACACTGTGCTGTATTCTACCTGTTTAATATTGGTACTGATTGGAGTTTTAGTTCTAATCAAGTTTAGAAGTAGGTAATGGTAATGGTAGTTAACTAACAAATCTGAATGGCAATGACACAGTGCTGGTCAAATAATACAGTAAATATGTCATATAGTCATGTTTAGTTAGGCTTATGTAAGACAACAAGACTGCTCTTTTTTTCGTTAATAGCTAAAGCTCTAGGGACCAGAATGTGTTCATCTGCCTTTTAGCTCTTGTGGGTTTTTTTTTCTTTTGCTCATTTTTGACTCCACCTATAAGACCCTAAAAGTCCTCTCTTTCATGAAGCACATTTCAAGTGAAGATAATCTATAAACACCTGAACACATCCTAAAACTCCAATCTGCAGCTTTACAGTTCTCACTTTCGCCTACTCTGTACACATACCTGTCTTTTTATTTTTCTCCTCAGCTAACATTTACAGAAGCCATGAGGAACAAGGCCCGTCTGTCCATCACAGGCAGCGTTGGGGAGAACGGACGGGTCCTGACGCCCGATTGTCCCAAGGCGGTTCACACCGGGCCTCCCCTCCGCCAGAGCTCCGGCCTCGCCTTGGTCTCCTCTGAGCTCCCGTGAAAACCAAAAACCTCTCAAGTGCCTTATTCCATTAACGATAGAAAAAGAAACTATAATCACATCACCCCTAAGACAACCTGAAACTAACTACAAACAGGACAGGATGGACAGAGGAGCAGACAACTAATCCCACACGTAGACATGCTGTGGCTCGATGGTTTCCTCTGTGAAAGCCAGAGGCAAAACTTTTTTTTTTTTTTGGCCACATGGAAGCATATATTCTATTCAGTGGGTTGTGGGAATCTACTGGAGCCATTCAACCTTTACAACTCCAGTGATGGGAGAGGAACGGCATAGAAGAAAATGAAAAATATCAGGATATATGATATAGATGAAGACCAGAAAACTGTACACTTGAAACTCAAAACTGTGCGTTTTTTTTTTAATTATTAAGATTGCTGTGAATTGGCAAGAACTGAACCACATTCAGTATTGTTTTCAAACTGAAGAAAGAACAATCTCACTAGATATCATCAAGTGACGCTGGGAGAGTTGTAACCCAGTGCTGTGAAGATATGATGAAGAATATTTGTATTCATCACAACAAAAATGAAAAATATTGATATTGAATATATGATGAAACATAGGAAACTGTGAAAATAAGTAAATATGTATATTCCATGAAAAACAAAATGAAGAATCTAGCTGTACATAGGGATGACTGTGTAACATGCTTGCTTTTTAAACAGATGTACATAGCAGAAACTGTAGTGGACAAGCAGACAGTTCTTTTTTGTAAATCATCTTTAAAGATTTTATTCATCGCAATAATGAAAAAGATGATGCCATTTAAAGGAGGAGACATATGAAAGGCAGTGTTTTAAAGTTATGTGTTGAATACTTACCTGTATTATATAGGAACATTCAAACTCTAAATGTGAAGGGGCACGAACTGCCCAAATATTCTGATACCTATTACGTACAAATTCATAAATATATTCAACAATGAATGTTAACTAGCTCCACACCCAATCCTTAAACCACAACCCTCACTGTGCAGACATAGACCCAGAGAGTTGCTCATGAGTAGAGCTTTATAAATCACGTTTCTGCAGTCAGAATAGAACTATTTTTTTCATTCTTTAAACTATTTTTTGTACTGAGAACTTAAAAAGAAAGTGTCCGTGTCCTGGTTTTAAATGTCGACAGTCAAGTACTATCTGTTTAGATCTTTTAGACCATTATGTGTGTGGAGACGTGAGATGAAATGATGATGCGAAATTGAAAAATGCTATCTCTCGTTTCTCGTTCTGTTATTTGAAGTGTCTTTGATATTTCCAGTAAGACGTCGTGCCCGAGCTGATGAAGCCACTGTGTGTGTGTTAGAGCCCCTCCTTATTGAAACACTGTGGATCCTCTGGAGAGGCGGGACACACTGTAGCAGAAATGTATTTGCTCCGGTCTCACTGACTGAAGTGTCCTCATCTCTTCTGGAGAATGGAAGTACAATCTGCAATAGGATACAAAACGTCACATCTTCAGCAACGCCAGCCGACGATGGTGCTGGAAAGTGTTTTCTTTTATTCCCAGTTCATTTCCTGTACATACGCTGTGGTTGGATGGGGAAGTGTGCAGCAGAGAAAAACCAGCTGAAATATTTCAGGTGAAGCCTTTTATGTCCTGCCATCGGTCTTTAGAGCTGAAGTGTAATATGGCATCTTATTTTAGTTCAATTGCACATCTTATTTTGATCTTTTTTAAGTAAAAACATATTTCAAATTGTGATGTAGGCTACTGTGTCATTATTTGACATAGAGATAAAAGTGAGGCATGGTTAGTGGTGTGTGAAGTGTCAGATTGCCATGGAAATTTAAGGTTGCACATTGCAGCCTTGCATAGCAGGTTAGTGCCACAGGGTCCCACATCTTCAAGTTCCACCAGAATCCACAGACTTGCTGTGTGACTGTTTGTTTGTGGTAGCTTGTCCTCACAGTATAACTGACCTCAACGGAATAGTTTGGATTTTAGAGTTTGATTCCTATAAAACACTCAACCACAGTGGCATCATATTTACCACTGCAGACATGACTGTGTTAAGTGTCGTTTTCTAGAGCCTGAGCTCACGTGGCTATATTCATCTTAGCAGCATGACACAGTGCCACCCGAGGGCTTGGAGGTCATCACACGTTCAGCGGTAGTTTATGCCCTTGATCTTTAAACACTGAAATTTCCCCAAATCTGACCCCTATATAATGTACTGTAGATGGCAAAATACCAACATTCTTTGCAATCTTATGTTGAGAACTATTAAACTGAACCACAGTTCTTTTAAGTGTATAGCCCACAACTCATCTTAACACTGAACCTTTGGTGGATGCTCGTCTTATAAACAATCATACTTTCACCTGTTACCAAATAATCCTGACAACTTTGACATCATCCAGATCGGTGATGCCAGAATATTTTATAAAACTTTTTTTTAAAGGTCTAATTTAGTAGAAATATGATTTGTATGTTTCTTGCTCTTACAGCTTAATGACTTGCCCTTAAACTTATATCCAGCACCATGGTGAGGTCCCAAATCCTACACAAGGAATCAAATGGGCAGATGTATTAAGTGTTTTTAACAAATCAAAATGTAGTTGACATATTCACTGGATGACTTATAGCCATGTTTTATTAAAACAAGACTGTAAATTTGCTGAACACCAAAGTGGCAAAAAGGCTTTTGACATTAACGTCCCGTGACCGGGCTGAGCATGTGTCCTGCTGAAGTATGACGTGCTTACTTTCATCAAAATACCTGTCTCTGATTTTACAGAAAATATTCAGTAAAGATTCAGTTTGTAATGTCAGTTACACAACAAGATCTACCTTAAGAGATTTAATCGATTATTCTGTTTAGTATTCAGGATTCAACTTTTCATTTCTAATATGAATAATTTTTTATAATTTTTTAATAAAAACTTACATATTCTTGCTTTAAAGAACAGGTTGAGATTTTCAAGTCTGTTTTAAAACATGTCCATATGTTCATTGAGTATTTCTGTGACTTGCTGAGTTGCGGTGGAAGGAACAGTAACACAAAGGGACTTTAATAAAAAGGCAGTTACTTCACAATATAGTAACTGATTGGACTCAGACTATTGAATCCTTGAGTAAATTCTAGCAGATATTTTAATTTCATAGAATCTTCTAGTTCATATATTGGCTTGTCTTTGCAGTAAGACAGGCTTTTAAAAATTGTGTACTTGTCTTTTAAAGATCCAGAGCCAAAGCTCTTTTACAGTATTGCATTTTAGAGCTGCCGTGCAAGGTTTTGACCCACCAGGAGCAACTCAGGGTTCAACACCTTGCTCAAGGATCGTCTCACAACCCCTTATTTTAGGCCTGGAACAGCCTGACTTGAACTACCGTACATTTTAC
>JAUBNQ010000006.1:12810449-12829226 GCA_032353495.1 Ctenopoma kingsleyae
GTACATCCTCTGCTGAGCCTTTTTGAGGAGGGAGCTGATGTTGGTCTCCCACCTCAAGTCCTGGGAGATGGTGGAACCCAAGAACTTAAAAGTTTCAGCCACTGACACAGTGGAGCAGAGTATGGTGAGAGGGGGAGGGTGTCTTCTGAAATCTACTATCATCTCAGTTTTAAGCGTGTTCAGCTTAAGGTTGTTGTGACTGCACCAAAGTGCCAACCGTTCAACCTCCTGTTGACTCATCACCATCTCGGATGGGACCGATCACAGTCTTCATATTATGACTGACTTCTTATCAGTGGGGACAGTAATGTAAAGTCCAAACTGATATTTAGTATATTTATTTATTGACTATAAGTATGTTAACACGTTTGAATGCTTTAGAAAATAAAGAAACATTTCATAACTTTGACTTATTGTTCTGTTCCTTAAAAAAAATATATATATATATATATTTTTGCTTGTTCTTGTCCTCTTCCAAATCAAAATGACACAAGTATATGACAAAGTATATAATCACTGCAAAAAAGTCATGGTGACTGTAAAAGCTGTAAAAGCAGAAGTCGCATATTGCAAAATAATCAGTGGTATCTTCTGAAAATAATTTCTTTATGTATTACTTTGTCTTTGAGATTATTCATACTTCAAAACAGCTTTGCCATTGATGCTGTGGAATACATCTGTGCTGGCTGTGAATAATGTAGTTACACATAACAGATTTTTTTTATCAATCAGTTGTGATTATATTAACCACTAATTGTGATCAATATTCACTGAAAGCATTTAAGAAATTGAAAAAGCCAACATATTTGCTGACCTTAAATATTAAATAATTAATAAAAAACATGCCATATGGGGACTTGGAACTGTTGCACATGTTTATTATTAATATACAGAGGGCTGCATAACCCACAGGTGTGCCTCAAAAATCCTAATAAACTTATCACAGTAATAAAAATATTGCATTAATGTAGCATACAAAAAATAATTTCCTAAATTTGAGTCTCAATAATAAGAAATGGAGGGAAAATTTCACCATTTATAAACACACTGTAAACTCAAAGACTACATTTCTGAACATCTGGGGTCAGATGCACCAAAGTTTGGTTTAGGTTAAAAACTTTCTGTGTTAGTACAAAAGCAGAAACTACATCTGCATTTTTTAATGTTTTATAGCTTTTACTGTGAAGTTGTGCAGCTCAGGTGCAACTTGCACTGTTGGCTATAACTGGAACAGATGCTTGACTTGGTGTTTGTGAATCAACACCTGCATCTTTACATCACAAAACACAAGTGAAACTGGCTTAAACCTAAAAGAACTGCATTACATTCACTCTCGGCTTATTTTTTCTAATTTCCCAAATCTGTATGCTGCTTCAGTGTGCAAGATGTACATGCGTTCACCGTATGATCGTTATTGTAAATGTGTGGGAAATGGAGTATGACTTGTTTTTGTTCATAGGCATCATTTATACATCAGACCCCAAGACTCTGTGATTTGGTAAGCACACACATAAAACATATTTGTCAGTGCTATCGAAACCATTTGGCTGCATGTTGTCCATTTTTGCAAAAAAAATACTGACAAACCGAACCTTAGGCTTCAGACCATTAAGTTCCTATTAAACTGATCATCTTTTTCCAACATGACGCATGAGGTAGAGAGGATGTAACTCAGCAGATCCTCCCCAGTGACTGACAAAAGACAACTTGTCATTCACCATGTTCCTACTGTAGCTTAGCATTGCCAGCATACAAGAAGCATCTACTGCAGTGAAAAGATGATAAATAGTAATATTAGTTTCAAACCTGGCAAGTATAAGATACAACCCATTTTTAACACTTATAATTGATAATATTGAAAAGAACCTCCCAAGTTGTTGTGCCTGCCTTTGAGAAACAGCTAAAGAATTGCCTTGTGGAAAATTCTAAAAACAGGATGTTGAAAAGTGAAATTTAGTTAAGTAATAGACCATTTTATGGTTTATTCACATAAAGTTCTGTGGGCCTATGAGTGTTTACAAAAGCTTCATATATAACCATTGCATGTGTTTTAAATGTGGAAGAAGCTGATGAAACCCAGTCTACTCCAAGTGTCAATCACAGAGTCTTAGTGGGACAAGCAATTACATAAAGTGACATATTGTCTGTTTTACCAGTTATACATAAAAATGCAATAGAATTAGCGTGACCCAACTTAAAAACATCTTCAGCTGACAATGTCATAAAAACCCTGCTGGAAGGCAAAAATAACAGTCTTCAGCCTTTCTCATCTCATCTTCTGAAATGGGTTCAGGGGGCATCTCTCCATCCTCCAAGAGAGGCTGGTTATTTTGTCATTTATATGGCTGCATTTGAAGTCATTCATGTTGGCAGCACATAGTGTTTTAAAACAGGATCATAAAACAATAGGCGTAAATTCTCTGATAATAGAAAACAAAATAAAATCAAATGTAAGGAAGGAAAAATGCTTACAGTATTTAGCATGTAAGGTGTGTGTATACATAGTCAATTCTATCATAGTATTTTCCATGGTTAATACAAAAAAAGGACATGGTTTGTAGTGTGGGTAGTATGTTATAAGTTGAAGTCATCTTTGCGAGGACTGTCCTCCACAAAATGGCATCATCAGGAAAAGTCTTTGCTTGTTGAGGTTCACAGTCTAGCACTACAAAAACAAACAGATTCATAATTCTGTGAGACTGGCTGACTGTTGTGTCTCATGTGTGCAATGAATTATTTTCCCTTCTGTGTATGAATGTTGTGGATGGGGATACAGCAGGAAGGTAAAGGTAAGCTGACTCCACTGCATACACGAGGTGCAGACTTCAATACTGGACTGGAGGTGTGTGTCTAAGATTTGACAGACATCAGGTACTGGCTCCTGATAGTGTCTATTATGAATTATAACCGAAACTCATTTCATTCCTCTTCCAGTGAATATCTGCCGTAGCCCTTTATGATGCTGTACGCATAGAGATGGGCAGATAAGATCTGAAGCTTGTGTCACATGAACGCTTTAATCTACAACGAGATGTATTTATTCATTTTACTGTAATGTATTGCACAGTAACATATTTCTCCTATGTCTGAAGCCCCAATGCTTAAAAACTTATTCCAGCATAAATAGAAAAAGCATTAAAGGTTTCATCCACTCATCACTTGCGTGCAGTCTCTGTGTTCACTAACTGCTAATTTAATTAAAAAACAGCTCTACTTATGTAAAGGTGCTGAAAGACACCTCTACAGATGTAGTTTGGTCAATTAGGGTCTGAACCAAAGAGAAACTACTGTCTAAAAAGCAACATATGCTGTTATCTACTTCAGCAATTTCATTAAAAGTTGGAGATATTTTTGTGGCTGTAGTCAAAAACAGTAGCAGTGGATAATGCCAACTTAAAAAAACAAAAAACAAACTAATAGCAAGCTCACCCAACACCTCTTACATTGGCAAGGTCAGGAGAGCCTGGTCGGTTTAGCTCATATGTTCATTTTCTGTGTGCTTTTATCATCTTTTTTTCTGTTCAGATGATGAACAAATGGCCACAATAGATCAGATTTGCTGGACACTGCTGTTGACGTGCTGGGAGTGTGTGCGTTTCTCAGCTCTCCTCGTCAGTTTGGTATTGTTCCAACAGTCGAACGTGGGTGAAAGGAAAGTGGCCTCGTTTACCCTTGCATTCACCCTCCCACTGGCCGTTCACGTTGATCTTGGTCACTTTTACCATGTCTCCTACCTGTTAAAAGAGGAGGAAAAAAAAGGATGAATGCAAGATAAAATGTATACAAACTCATTTTCTCTCTCTGCTTTAACTGTCAGAATGTAGCATTTTTTTCATGCATATAGCTCAGTAGTGGGACTGACATCAACAACATCCACATGTTCAACCAAAAGAAACGGCCACAAATAAAAGGGAAAATACCAGTACTATTACAATTGCTAAATTCCTTCCTCACAGGGTATCAAGGTTATTATCTGATAGTCCTTATCTACAGTGACAGCACTGTGATTGTGACTCATTTTAACAGCAGCAGAGGTTCATAAACACAGTGGAATGACATCTAGTCTGCTTCATCTCACACAGCAGCACACATACACACCATCTTCCAATCCTGTTATGTCAAACAAAATGGTGGTGTCTGGGTTTCTTGAGAAGACTTATAGATAAACAGGGCTGCACAGAGTGCCCCAACAACTGACAGCTGTGTGAAGTGGCTATGCTGAAAGTTGGTACCAAACCAGCACCAGTGTAGAATATGTTCAAGTTTCCAAGGCAGCACAATTTAGCAGTAAATGTAGTTCACTGAATTCAACTTTAGGTTCTGAAACTCTGCAGCTCTCTCTCAGTTTATCATAATCCCTCTGTTTGTATCACTACAGGACAGTCACCTTTAATGTGACCTAAGTGTGCCCAGCTAATCACTAGCTAGGTAGCATTGGAGTGGAAACATCTGATTAATTAATTAAACCAATAATTATTCATTTAACAATCAATTAATAGTTTAATTCAGCTTGCATTCAAAATGTCAAACACTGAGTTTGCTTTGTGCCAGCTGGTTTTGGTAAACTGTACATGACGACAGTGAGACTTCTGTAAACTGTCCTCACAACAAACTAAATGAGGGGTTTTATTTACTAATCTAAACAACCACTGTTTATTTATTTGTTCCAAGAAAACCACTAAAACCTACGTAATTTTTCACTGGGTCCAGTGGTAATTACTATACAATGTAACATTCACATTAATCTAATGGGCCCCAATGTGTACGTAAAAAGAGGCTGTTGAAAAGGATTTCTGTCTATCTTTCTCTACAGAGCCATCCCACTGTGAGGGTCTTCATGTACGCTGTCAGCTTACATTTATAGTGACACTTTGTGTGTATGCTCACATGCGTGAGTAAGCCATTAACAATCAGAACAATCTACACTGCCTCAGCTGAGAGCCAAAAAACAAAACAAGACTGAAAACAGTGAACAGAAGGATAGTCTTGGAAAAAATGAATGGTGGGTGGAACTGCTACCTCCAGAGCAAGCGCCGTCTTGTCGTAGGCATTAGGCACCCTCTTCTGAATGACTCGGGCGTACACAGGCCCGTTCTGTAAGTTGGGAAGCTGTGTGTTGACCACGGGTTGAGCATACTGGCCTGGGTCCCCCAAAGGATTGGCCAGTGGAGCCCCAATTCCGTCTGTGCTGCCCACTACCCCTCCAACAAGCCCACCCTGTCCAGTCCCCAAAACAGGGGAACCCAGGCCGGCAGCAGTGGGTGAGGCAGGCCGGTACTTCTCCACATAAGGCACAGGGATCATTCCGGTTCGGCCCTCCTGGTTAGCAGCATTCCACCACTGCTCCTCAGGCTTCTCCAGCACACGGAGGACATCACCCTTGCGGAAAGGCAGGTCTTCCTCATCGTTACCAGGGAAGTCAAACAGTGCCCTGACAAACTCAGCCTCCTCAGGCTGCTGTGGGACACCGACAGAGGAGGGGCTGGTAAAACCTGTATGCTTGGCTTTGCTTATGGGTTCTATAAGTGTAGTGGTGTCCAGGTAGTGGATCTTATAAAACTCCAGCAGGGTAGGCAGCGCTTCAAACTCCTGATCTCCAATCCGAAACCGTGGAGGAGCCAAACCTGGCAGAGGAAAGACGAACTTGTGAATATGCTGAAGATAAAACATATCAGAAATAAACAAATCAAGACCAAGAAGGTTCATTATTTACAGGCAACACTAACCAGCTTATCCCAACTTTGTTTTCAAGCTGCAACCAAGATGTTTAACTAACTTTAAATGATGTTCACAAGGAAAAACGCGCACTTTAAAGTTTTTCATGTGAAGACATCTCAAACAAATATACATCATACACACAGGTTCAAACACGCACATGTATGGAGCATCAACATTCTTACAGCTGCTAAGGCACACAGCTCCACATCTTGTGGAAAGTGGCACAAAACTCTACACATGCCCACCAACACCTGCATCATTGTTGCAAGCCCATGCAACAGGCATGTGCCTCTCAACTTTTAAAAGTGTGCTGTACTAGCACGTAGCTCCTTATTAATGACTGACTCTTTGACCAGTCCCTTGTCTGCCTCCTTTCAAAATGCTCAGAAAATAAGATTACTGACACATATACACATACGATAACTGTTTTAAGACCAAAAACAGCATAAAAGCAAGTAGAACTCAGTATACAAGCTGTACAATGATTATGTACCAAAACTGTAAAGCTTTAACACAGAACAGTCACTTGCCTACTTTGTTCTTCTAGACAGGCCCACGTTGCCCACTACAGTGTCGGAGAGTAAAAACGAGACGAGAGTGCAGAGTGTTGGTACGCTTCAGCTTAATTTTTTTTTTTTAAACCGTTTGCTCTGAAATAACTTGCAACCCGACAAAAGTAACTGGTATCCAGTATTCTCTACTCCTGGCTTAATAGAACAGGGGGCATCACTTTAAAGGAGTACCAATAGTTTAGTTCTGGTCATTTTAGATCCATGCAAATTCAGCTCTCAGTTTCTTTGTTTTATGCTATGGCAAACCAAAGGCATGCAGATATATGTGACAAAAGAGATTTTAATTTCAACAACGAGGCAGTGTTTCAGTTGGGTGTACCAACACTTTTAGCCTAAATCTGTATTACCCTGGAGAAATTCAAATGATAACCCATTTACACATGTAATGACCATAAAGTCTGGTTTGGGGGTAATTCATTGATTTAAATGCATGAGAAATCAAGGTATTTCTTCACTGCAATGGCATTAGCCCATCTCATTTTGAGTAACTGTTTTTGGTACATTTTATTTGTGTAAAGACTGTTTTCTTTTCCAACCATCCTGTCCAGGTAATAAGTCAAATATGATCTGAGTCAATTGAAGTGGTCTTATTTTTTAATCCTTTCCAAAAAGCCCCAAAACACATTTTAATTACATACTGTTCTGTTGTTTGTGATTTTGAAAAGTGTGATGTAAAGAATTACAATAATACAATTGCCATAATGGCCCATAACTGATTATTTCTGATTGATTTATAAAAAAAAAAAAAGAAGAAAGGATGGACATTGTGCAATAGTCATAAAAATTCAAAAGCACAGTCTGTAAGCAAGGCTATGTATGTGCAACAGGGCAGGATCAGAGGCATTCCACAGACGCCAATCTGATCAGTCATCCTGCAGTTGTGACAACCCAGTCTGCCCAGTTTCATTCAATCTCTGCAGTAGCAGCAGTGCAGTACACCTCACTAATGCTGAGCCACCATCCTGCTGCCTAAACAAGGAGAAAACACCGCCTCGATCCTCAGTCTTAAATGAATAATGTCAAGTATAGAGGTTGAATAACTAAAGTGGGATTTGTTGTTGATAGTTAGCCAAATTATCCACTTTCACCAAACTCCACTGAAAAAGTGCGCCATTTCACTTTGCTTAAATGACTTGTAATTTTCTTTATATAGTCAGGTTCTGCTGTTAACACATGACGCAGTACACAATAAGGCAAACCAAAGTGGCAATACTTTCAGACTGATCCTGTTCTATCCACGGTGGCTAAGCAGTTAGCAACCCCGTCCAAAGTAACTTAAGACGAGTAAATCACATGTAGTCGAAATGAGTACAGGTTACTATATTGTTTATATACATGCCGACTTTAACAGCGCGTTAAGAGGACATAGAAAATACCTAAATTGTTTCATAAATGTAAATAAATAATTGGGATCTATTTAAATTGTACATTTCATAATGGGAGTTTGGCGTGACATCGCGAGAGTGAGAAATAACGAGCTACATCCATATAATCCAGAATTAAAAAGACATAACATATTGTAAAGTGACTGTAGAGTGAACAGTTCATTCAAGCGGCTAGATTTAGCCATGTAGTTAATAACTCTTCGTTACCTGAGCCAGATTGCCGGTTGTTGCTGATGCTGTTGATGATATAATGAGACACTTTAGAGTTCTCTGAAACGGACAGCACGTAGTCACCGGGGCTCGTTATTGAGTCCCTCACCAGGAAAACACCGTGTCTCTGTCCCTGTAAAAGAGAAACCGCTTCCTGACGACTTAGCCGTCCCCAGTACCAGCTAGCACGGTCTTCGGCATCAAAATTACCGGCCATGGCTGTGAAATCCTTTCCGAGGCTTGAGGCCTTTCCCCTTCGCCTCTCCCTATCCGCAACTCATACAAAAACTTTGGGTGATTAACTGCCGCTGGAAAAAAAAACGACTTAACACCACAACGTTAGCGACTTCCACAAGTTATGTCAAAGTGTTTAAGTTGCCAAAATTAAGTATGCACCATAACCTCAAACTCTCTAATGCTTAAACGTTAACATGACAAAACATTAACAACTAATGTGCAACAAGAAACTCCAGGACTGAAATGGCGGATCTAGGGAAAAGTTGACCTCATCTACCGGAAGGGATGCCTGGTCAATGGGAAGCGCTGCGTTCACGCCACCTAAAAACATTGTAAATACACAACATAACGTGTTTTTTTGCTACTTTAAATTCCTACACTGTATACTGCTGCCATTTTATTTATATAAAAGTTGAGATAAATGCATAAATATTTAAAAATATTGAATACAATATTTAAATTTAAAAGGACAGCTCAGAACAATGTGGTAGACTGCATGTAGCAATGAATTGTTCAAACTAACAGTTTCACACCCTAAACGCACCACAGTGAAGATTATATTTGTTACATTTACTTTTTTTAAAGTTTAGGATAAAATATTAAGTTTTACAATAAACCAAACATTACAATGTCAAACAAAATCTCAAAATTACTTGTGAGACAGTGAACCCCATTGTTTAAAGTCACGTTGAGCGTGACCAGTTAGTTTGCAGTAGTTAACAGGGGAAGGTGAAAGGTGTTTTAAAAAAACAGAAAAGTTTCTGTCTGTATTTTAATCTTTCTGTCTTTGATTGGTTTTTAAACGGTTTGGGGATGTGGTTACATTTTGGAGTGCTCAAAATGAAGATTTGTAAAGAAAAATATTTCTTAGTATGATATATTAGGTCAGTGGCCTTTTGTAGTAAACCAATTAAACCAGTAGATGGCAATGCACTCTCTTTCATACAGGATTGGCTAAACGTCAATAACCTTTTGCTGATACAGTTTGTAGGAATCTACATGTACATTTGCACACAAAACTAAGCTTTAAAAAAAACAAACTAAAAAACACTTACTTTAAAAACTTTTTTTTTTTTAATTTCAGCTGAGCTCATTATTAAGCTGAGTTCAGTTTAGCTATAATATATATAACCAGCTCCCATAATTGTCTTCATATTTAAAAGGTGGCTAGAAATACATCATTGCATAAATATGTTTATTAGGTATGGAACTAAACTAAACTACCTTTTCTGTTACACTGCTATTTCCTCAATTAACCAATGAATTGTCTTTAAAATATCAAATATCATCTACTAAAACAGTCTAGAAATATAGATAGTGACAACTATCGGAAAAAAAGAAAAGAAATAATGAAAAGAGTAGTTTGATGAAATATTAATTGAATTTGCAGTAACTATTTTTGTCAGTGTTTTCAGCTGTATTTCATAGTCATCCACATATGGAGTTGGCTCAATATGGCACAAAAAGAGTTATGTTGTTCTTAATCATATATTTAGTTGTGAAATAATGTAAATACATGTAGTGTATCAAGCTAGCTACGATAACTGCTGTAACCAACCTTAAAACATTTCATACGTGTCTGACTGAGGTGGATTTCTGTTGGGGTATCTCTGTGCTGGTTACAGCTTGGTCAACAGTAGTTGTTACAAACAATAATAATTTCTTAAACTTTTTTCGTTTTATTACAGCACGTGTGGATTTGAAAACTACACAATAGCTAACTTCTCTTTTGTAAATACAACAGCATTAGAGCCACACTCGACACAAACATGTCACAAAATACTGCACTTTACCACATAAAATATTGCATTTTAAGTAGTTCACTGTAAAGGCTAAAGGGAGTGTGGGGAACTGGTGAATACAGTATAAAACTGGAAAAATGTGACTTGTCAGTGAGAAACATGTCAAACACCAAAGTCGTAGTGATTTGAACACAGTGGTTTCCTATTGGTTTGCTTATCAGATGCTAGTTTTGGGACTCCACATTAAGTCAGCTTAAAGTGTACACAACATACTGTGGTTAAAAACATCAAACTTTGTTATATACTCTGATACAGAATTATTCAAACTTCTTCAGGTGGTTGTAGAGAGACTGGACATATGTAAACACACACATGGGGTCTGGCTTATCCCCCATCTCCATCATGTCCTCCACCTCGATCAGACGGAGACAGTCAGCCTGATCTCTGAAATATAAAAGTATAGAAAAGATTAATAAAATATAAAGTTGTGCAAAAATACCGACAGTTATCATTTCCAAAAACACAATAAGATATTAGTTGTTATAAAGTGTTGTAAAAATGTAGTTTTCCTCATATTGTGTTAATTAACAGATTAATTGTTTGGTTGATTAAAAAAAACATCGCTGTACGTGTTGGAAATATTCATGACATCAGTTTAACCACTCACGGCCTCACTCAGTCAATTCAAGTCTGCTTACTCTGCAGTGGTGAAGGCCAACTCTAAGTTGTGTTTACGGTTTGCTGGGTCCAGCGTGTTATAATCAAACTCCAGAGGGAAGAAAGAGTGGACCAGAGCACAAAAAGCCATCCCATCACTCCAGCTAGACGAGAAGTTCTGGATGTCTATGTTCTGAGGAGAAAATGAAAATGACAACATATACTGTATAATAACATGAAACATTCATGTTGCAATGTTTCACATATTTCTTTTTCCTTCATTTATTCATTTTGAAAAATTTTGAAAGTGTTGTTGAAAAGTGTTGACTTCCAAAACAAGTGCTGGCAAGTGATCACAGCACTTCCTGATGCCGTGTGTAACCCTTAATTTCATTACGTGATAGGCTGTAGAAAATTAAAATGTAAATTTGAAAAGTTGCATTAGAACAGTAACAACACAGTACTGCGTGTGTTATACTTTTATGTTTCCATACTTGTCATGACTCTCTAGATATATAGAGGAATAATACAGGGAAATATACAGTATGCCATTGTCATACCTGATAGCCAATAGTTTTTGAGCGACACCACTCCAAGAGAATCTGCTTTATACCGCTGGCACTGGACACTCCAAAACTCTGAGAGCGCTTCAGCTTAGGTTTGGAGTCCTTTGGCCTGTTTGAGAGAAATGTATCTCACTGTGTGTCAAAATTATATTAATTTCTGGCACTGAAGATGTGGAAAAGAATGAAATAGGAAATATTTTAAATACATTTACTTTGTAGGTTCTGAGTTCATCCTTTCAAAAAGGGCCCGTTTGGCCTGAGCCCCATTGGAGCGTGGAATCGTTTGTGATTTCATTATATCCTGCTTAAACTCAACACACCCTGGCTTGTTCATTTTCCTGTAGAGAAGCAGTGGACAACAACAACTAGTGAGAAACAAAGAGAATCCTGAAATGGAGGTTTGACCAGTACAGGCTTTTGAAAGCAACTACAAATATATTCGGACAGAAGTTGCCAAATGCCATAGTCAGCAGTAATTGAATTATTTTTTTTTTCAAAAACAGGATTTATTCTCACAACTTACTTGTCTAAATTAGGTGAGAAACCAGATTTTATGATAGATTTGGAGGGAAGTAATTTTTCTGCAGTTAGAGAAAGTCAGAGGGAGGAGAGAGAGCATACATAGAAATAAAATAAAATGAAAACATTCAATCACATGCCCAAATAACAAACACTAAATCTTCTTCTTGAAGATTCGGAAAGTTGCATTTCAATACCTTTGTGAACCATTATAACAAGGCCTATTCGGGGTCTACTACTGTCTATTTTACCTGCAGACTGAGGAAAGCTCACACTTCTCTTTAGACTGGGACTGGGTGTCTTTAGAACCGGTACTAAATTGATGAGGTAAAACAAAAAGAGAGTAAAAAAACAAGCAAAAAAATAAATAAATTAAAAATTAAAAAATTAAAAAATTAAAATTTTCATAAAAAATCTTTAAAACACATTTATTAACAAATCAATGAGAATAGAGAAACAGTCATGATCTCTATATTAGAGACAGACCATCGTGCCCATGGCTGAACTCACCTCGCTTAAAAGGATATTCCCCAGGTTTCACTGTAGGGTCCTGAGATGCTGAAAGACTTGGAGTTTGAGCTGATGGTGAAGACTCCGTGTTGGGTTTGGAAATAGCAGAAAGAGGCAAGTGTGTCTTGTGTTCACTGGCATCTAATGGAAAGAAAAACAAATCACATAGAACTCCAAAAAAACTGACAAAATATAATCAGAATACTATCTCAAAAAAAAAAGTGTAGTATCACTATTATACTTGCCACGTCTAAATGGATAATCGCCTCTCTTAATTGTTGGTGATTCTGGTATTGAAGGATTGAGTGGAGAAGTGGGACTCTGATCAGCTTTAGATGGAGCAGAAGTCTCGGAGCTGCTTTTGGTTACAGCTGTGAGGGGAAGATGAGGCAAAGCCTGAGCACCAGAGCCTGACTCCTGAAATTTTAGCTCCTTCGCTCCAAATGTACCTGCACAAGTGAAGGTACAACATAACAATAACTGGAAAGAATCAGAACCAACTGGAGTGATACATACAAGATAAAATTATCATCTGACAAATTAGAACATTACAGTGTTCAATACTATATAAAGAAAAGGGATCAAATTGCCATGTTTCCAGGACCCACTATCTGACCTCTTGTAGAAGAATTATCTCCTGCATCTCCTGTTGGAGCCACAGCTGCAGAATGACCAGCTGCTGATGCTGGAGACTGAGCAGGTTTGGCTGCAAGCGGACCCTCAGCACCGGGTTTGGTTGTCATGGCAGAGACAGGAAGATGGGGCTGGGGTTCACCAGCATCTGAAAAATGGCAAAAATGGTACATCAAGCACTCAGATACTGTGAATAGTGTCTATTAATGTTTATTAATGTTTATACATCTCCATGGAGAGTTCTCACTAATTGAAATTTTGTGAATTGAGTTTGGTTACACTGACAAAGCAGATCCTGTTTCTCACTGGTATCAAAATACATGGAAAAATACATTAGTCACATAACAGAAATAGATTTTACACCCACTGCATTCAACAGGACACATCATGATTTTACTGGAGTCTCTTTTGTTGCTTTGGCCACTGAAGCAGTAGATTGAGGAACAGTTGGGGCTTCACTGCTCACCTTTGTCATTGCAATTTTTATTGCATTGATGATCAACAATAATTATTTTTAGCACATTAGTGTTAATTTACCACTCCTAATTTCCCACTTTCAAATAGAAAAATAAATCACTGAAGATACAAATTAATTCAATACATAAGAACACACACTATTTTAGGTGCATGTAATAAAATAGTAAAACAAATATAAAAAAGAAATAACTCCATACTTGATGCTTTTAATTTGACATCAGATTTTATGATACACACTTATCTTCCTGAACATGTTTTTCTTTCTGTATCTTATTACATCCCTATCTGTCCCCATATAGTGCATTAAAGTTGACCTTATTAATACATCATCATAAAGTTGTCTGCATGTGTATAGTTATATTAGGATATAGGTTGGTTTATGTGAAATTGCTTGTTGCATAGTTTTCTTTTCACTGTATAATAGTTGGTTCTGCAAATTGCTACAACTTAATTATTATCAAACCATCCAACAAATGTGTTTATATGATTAGTGAACATGAATCAGCTGACCAGGTATTTTAGGGATTTCTTCTGTAGACTGGGAAGAGTTCATGGCACAAGACTCTGAGCTTGGTTTGGTGTTGGCAGAAAGAGGCTGGTGGGACTGAGGAACAGCTTTATCACTTTGGACTGCATCAGACTCCACAGATACATTTTCTGAGGAGACATAACCAAAGGTGAGATCAGCTTGTCAGGTCAGCTACATGAAACATTTCAGATCATCTGCCTACCTTGTTTCCCACTCTCTTGTAAGGTTGCGGTGACATTTTTCTCTCCTTTTGCATCTGTACCCTGTTAATGGGGTAGGATATTGGTTAAGACAAGTAGTACAAAACATGCAAACCTATTACTGAGTTTAAAATTAAGACATCCAGAAAATGTCTTGTCTGACTTGTTTCTAACATTCTGTGAGTCAATGGTGACTCAGCCTAGATTTATTTAGCTGCAATGACCTAGAACAAAGTTTATCATATCTCAAAATAGGTGTTTTAGCTTTAAGAATAGAAAAAAACACCTTTCTGTTTCAAGTCATTATCCCAGGAGAGTAAATGAGTTTGCTGCAACAACACTCATTTGGGGGTTTTCGGTGTCCAACATTAATTTCCTCATAGCAGAGTACTTTGGTCTACACAACCACCAAATGGTGTGGAGCTAATATTAATTACGTTAATGTTTCTCATTCACAGTAAATCTATGTGCGTGTGCTAACTCTGTAAGTGTGATCTTCAGCTGTTAAAAGCCAAATGCTTCTCCCTTAATGACAGCTGTGGCCAACAAACCTGTGTTCCCACTGAAAGGCTATTTTAGATTTTGCAATCAGTCCCATTGCAAGAGTTTCTGTTCCACTCTTGTTACATCCCAATATAGCCCCAAATGGATGCTTCAGGGAGTTAGCCTGAGCAGTTCAAACAGTTGAAGCTTTGGTCTGAATTTGTCCCCTCTTCCACCCCTTCAGCCTTTTGCTTTCCAGAGATACGCAGTGGTCTGGCAGCCATGCAGCAGAGCCATTGCAGCCAGTCCGTCAACTCCTCGTCAAGAGGGAGATTAGCACCACAGTGATCTGTGGGCTCCACAGGAGCTGTTGTAGGATTTCACAGTCTGACTCTGTCTGACCTTATTAATGCCTTCAACTTCTGCCTGAGTTTACCTCCATATAACTTTGGCTCCTCAGAAACATGCAAACATACTTGAGTGGAGGAGCGGATATTGACAATCCCTAACACAGTCTTGTACATCATTTCAGAAGTGCAGAAAAGGGGAAAATGTTTTTGTAAGATTTCTTTTAGTCAAAATTATCCTGATTCATAAAGCCATGATGAAATAAATTATTATACTTTTAGCTTTCTGCAAATTTTAAACATTGTGCCAGATTTTATCTCCCAGATCTGGAATTTCCATTATATTCACTTCATGAACAACAAGTAGATATATAACCCCACCAGATACTTGAATGACACCAGTCTATCATGCACAATCTTTAAAACTGCACCAATTAATATTTTATATAGACACCTACAAAGTCACAAGTCTGCAGTTACCTTATCTCTATATAGCATCTTTTAGCATCTTTCAGCTGAATGTTTATGTTTTAAAGGCCACAACCTGACTGTTAAATCCAGTCTTTCTGCTCTTCTCACATTCATTTCCAGTTGGTCATAACATTAGAATTCACTGTATATTGTCTGTCCAGTGTTCAGGCAGTGCAGACATATAAAATTAGACTTTTCTGGAGATTAAAACTTTACTAAAAGTGGTGTATGTTGCACTGTATTCTCCAAATATAAGCTAATGTTGCTTTATGTTGTGCTGCTGGTCATATAACTGCTAATGCATTAATCATAACAATTATACAGTTATGTTGAGTAAAATTCTTTATCCTCAGAGGCGTTTGTGTCACCTGTAGTTTTGTGTAGAACAAAACTAAAAGCCTGCCTACTTTTTCAGTATTATTGATATGCTGTGTAAAGTGGGCATGCTTGTCATCTTGCTGGTTTTGGGACATTTAGAAATTAGTTGGACACATCCCCTCACTTCCCCCCAGATTAGACCTAGCGTTGCATAATGTTAGGAAAAACATGAAGTGAGCAGATTTTAAAAATATTGAGTGAGGTTGACGACAAGTTTGAAAATGATGGAGCAAAGTGTTAGCTGATGAATCAGAGGGCTATCTTAGTGCTTTGAGAGGTCGAACTGTTGCACGTCAGAGTTGTGGGCTGACGGGTGGGAAAAGACCATGTGATTTCAGTGGAGAGGAATGTTGGCAGGGTGTGTGTTTCGACAGGGCAGCTGTTTGACCCTCTCAGGGTGCGAGCTGGAGTATTATTGACATGGATGTAGACTCAATTCAACTTTCCATTAGGAGATCTGAGAGTTGGATTTACTAGCAAGCAAGATTCCTAAGTTATTAGGGTACCAAGATTTATTTACCTAATCCTCAGTTATTTTCAGAATTTGTGTGTAAGTTACATCATAAAAGAGCAAAACAATGTGTACTTTACTGAAGCAAAGCATGCAGTGTAGTCCTGTTTGTCATTCCTGACTATGGTTTTCATTTTCATTCCAAAGTTTATTGACTCTATGTAATAATTCTGAATTGATCATTTAGACACACATTTGTCACTGAGTTAAGTCATGTGTGCAGATGGTATGTTTTTAATGTAAAAATTAAATCTAAAGTTGATATGGAGCACTCAGAGGCTCCAAAGAGATGCTGCTCTGTCCCAAATCACAGACCCAAAAATACATGTGCCCTTTGGAGTGCCTGCTGTTATAAAAGCAGGTCATGTGCAGAAGAGGACTGTGATAGGGGGTTGGGGAAGGATTTTAAGTGTGTAATTATGTGCTTGTTTGTGCTGGTAGAGTTTGTTTTTACATGCATTAATGTAAGAATATATACTGGTAGTTTTAAAATTCAGAAAAATTTAAAATTGTATAACCGTGGTTAATATAGTTTATTTTAGCTGGTGTGTATTTGAAAACAATTACATCATGATATCAAATAATACTAATGGCAAGCGAGCCCAGTGAATTTCCTGATGCTCTCCAGATGAAGGTGTGAAGTTTCAGTCAGAGGTTAAATATAGAAAAACATGTTTCGGAACCCACAAATTGTAGTTGGACACAGATTAAACGCCAGACTCGTCTACCTTTTCATACTGAGTTTTTTAAAGATCAGTTCAGCTCATGATCTCAACTTCATAAGACTACCCCTCCTTCCCCTCGATACCACTGTGGCACTTAAACCTGACTCCTGGAATGGACTGCCTCAGTGGTCAGCAGGAAACACTGGGGTTGTACTGGGCAGCGTCCAGGTATGGATATTAGAAATTTTGTGAATGCGATCAGCATTCCAGTAAAGGAGAGATGCCTTTCAGTGAAACTTACATGTTTGTATTCTTGCAAACAAAGTAGAGCATCACTCAACCCAAGTGACAGGTTGGTGGCAGGGAGTTCACAATCACATAGGTTGATGTATCTTGAATGTAAACATTGTTTATGTTGGTGTATCTCTGTTGCAGCAATCCAGATACAGACAGTAATATTTTCTATAATGTAGTCTAACAATACTCACATTCATTTCAGCATGTCTCTTTGCTCTCCATGGAGGGGGGGCTCCTTGAGTGTTGCTGTGAGCAACACCAGCAGCATGACTTGATCCTGCACTTGACCCAGATTGATCAGAGTATGTGCATATGGACAGACTTGACAGGTTGGACTCTGATCTTCCAGAGCTAGACAGACCCATTTGGTCTTCCTGGGTCTTGCACTGTATTTGTGCGTGTCCATTTTTTATAGTTTCTTCTGCATTCTTTCCCTTCACTTCAGCAGAATCCTTCTCAACCTTTACCCCAGCGAGACCCTCCACCAGACGGCTGACAGTCTCCAACTTTGCCCTGAGCTGTAGGTTTTCTTCCTGTAGCCTGGAAACTGCCTCGGCCAAGGGTCTGTTGGAAATGCACAGCTCCTCAATCCTTTGCTCAATGCGGTGCTTGAAAGCACTTACATCCACATGTACCTCCCTTATGGCCGCCTGCAAGGTGGCCTTATACTGAACCAGAGCCTCACTTACCATTGCCTCCTGAACACCCTCATTCGCTGTATCCATAGCTTTTTAGTAATCTTCACCCACCCCTACGTTTCTAGTCAAATGAGTAATGGGGCAGTTGATGTGGAGCTCAGAAACCAAAAAGTTCTACTTTCCTTGTCTTTCTTCAGTTCATTCTCTGGTTCATGTTCTTAAAATAAAATGATTGAGTGCTTGACCAAATAATCTGGTCCTCTTTACTCACTCTGTCCTTCAAAAACGTTTCAAAGACATCTACGTTGTTCCATGCCAGTTTTCCAGCAGAGCTGAAGATTCAAATGGTTCTAAAGGATGGCCAGGGTTGCAAGAGTCCTCGGCAGCAACTCACTCATTATGCTCCATGGAAGACCTCTCTCAACATGTGTAGTCTCTTACTCTCCTCTCTCATCTGGTCAAAGCAAGAGCAGTTATTTATAAGCCATGGAAAATTTATGCACAATGTCATCTTGGGAAAAGAGATTACGTACAGCATGGATAGATCAGGTTCTCAGTGCGTGCAGGAACTGAAGAATGATCAAATCAACCTTTCAAAAGGATCCAGTTGAAGTGGCAGACGTACTCTGCGATAATGTATCTACTACGTGTTTCTCACACATGTGTAAGCTATCTGTGTCTCCTCTGCTTAGGAGCTACAGGTCTACTTCTGTATTTTGGGACATAAAGTGGGCGGTAAAAGTTCAAATGGGGAGGTGGAGCCTAGATTTATCAAATGCCTGTGTTTATCTTTGCTCTTGCTTTGCTCTAAATCAATATGAACTCACATCAGAGAAAGTGAAAGCATTTTCCTGATGTTCAGTCTGAAGACTAATTTCATTCTGAGAGCCACTAAAGTGGAAGTTTAATCCAGAGGTGGAAAGTAACAAATTACATTTACTCGCATTACTGTAACTGAGTAGGTTTTTTGTGTACTTCTACTTTTTAAAGTAACTTTTAAATTTTGTAATTTTACTTTTACTTAAGTATGTT
>JAUBNQ010000006.1:12829326-12859920 GCA_032353495.1 Ctenopoma kingsleyae
AAAATTTTAGAAGAGTTACTTTTTACTTTTACTTGAGTAGATTTTTTGGCCAGTACTTTTACTTGTACTTAAGTAAATTTCATTGAAGTAACAGTACTTTTACTTGAGTAGCATATTTTATTCCTTTTTCCACCTCTGGTTTAATCACACCTCACATTGTAGTAGATGAAGAGTCTACACCCACAGACATATTTGCAACCTTCAGAAGGTAGTGCTGTGCTTTGACTTACATTCAGGGTATCCCGAAAAAGGTTATTCAGTGGTAACTGGACTTGTTTTAGTTCCTTGAAGACATTTAATTCTGACTGACTGGTAGGAGTAGCAGGTTTATAAACCCTGTGGAGTCCTCAAGTTGTTAATACTTGATGGTCACTTGTGGGTTGTTGTTCCCTCTGGCTTTCATGTATGGCACTGTGACCACCTGAACCAGGGTGTGAACGACTGTGAAACCAGTTTCAACTGGCTCAGGTGGTCACAGTGCGGATGACTGAGAATCTTCACAGATACATTCAGGGTGTTTTAACTTCCTCTCCTTTAAAAGATCTATGTAAAGCACTTTACATAGACATTGAATCAATTGGCTAAGATAATGCATGACGTCAAGTAAGAAAATTAGGCTGTTGTCCAGGTTTTCTTGTAAAATTTTACATTTAATGAAAAGATGCAATTAATTCCACAGTTTGAAGCATTGTTACTTGTTTTATAGCATTCATTAGAGTATCACATAAACAAATCAAAGAAGCAGGATGACCCTCTTTAAACCACTATCTATTCTACAGGAATTCTCACTCCCGCAGCTGAACCAGCAGTGCCTCTGGGTGGCCATGAATGAACATTACAGCTAAATCTGATCACAGGACACTACTAGCACCGTGGCCAAGCGTAGACACCGACTGCTCCATTAATGTATGCACTAAATAAAAAATGCTAAGCCCTTACCCCAAGTTTTACTGAGATTCTGTTATGACTACCATCTGGATTTTATTCTGATGCTGAAAATGCTGGTACCTTGTATCATCATATATTTTACATCATGGATTGTCTTATGAATAACTTGATCACCTCATAGTGAGGACAAGACTCAAGCATTTAGCTTTATACAGAGCTAGGTTACCCATTTTGACACTTGGTCTAAGTCTGTTTTTAATTCAATATGCTAAGTAGCTACATCCTTGAAACATGAGTGGAATCAATTTTACATGTAACTCTCAGCAACAAAATGAATAAGCATATTTGCAAAAATGTCAAACTATTACTACTAGCGTATTAGAAAACTACCATTAAGTTAACATACCTAGCATTATCAGCTTCCATATAAAGTAAAATGGATTGCAAATTAGTCTAATTATCAGGATTATGTAGAGATTTCTGTACTTCTTTCTTTTCCCATGTACTGTACTAAGCTGGATTCAGGAATATTTGAATCAAGGTCAACAGTTTGTGGTTAAGTAATAACAAGGTATTTGTAAATATGTAATGTTATACAGAAATACTTACAACCTTAAGTCAATTTTCAAGAGTTTTCAAATAAAACCTTTTTTCAAATGCATTTTGATGGTGTACGAAGACACCGCTAACAAAAAAAAGGAAAAGACATGTTCAAAACAGTCTATCAAATCATATTTATTGAATTTTAAAGGGGTGCTCTGAATTCACAAGTTGCAGCTACAGTACATAACTCCTTTTACATGAATAGTTATTTCATAAAACAGTCCAATCTCTTTTTGAATAGGAAATGTCATCAAAAAAGGTCATGCTAGAAAAAAGGAGAGATGCATCAAATCTGATATATATGTATGAAAAATTAGAATGCTATCAAAAATAATGCGGGGCAGGAAGTGTTAAAGGTTGTGAAGGTGCTGTATTTCAGTTAAAAACACACTCATGGCAAACAGATGGGTGATGAACAACAGGTTAAGATTAAAATCAGAATTTCCAAAACATACATCCACCAAATAACAAATGAAAAGCATAAAATAAAAGACACAGCAAATAAACTCAAGACTATAAAATAGTCTAAAGGGTTTCAACCTCAAATGATGCATATCCATGTTATCGCTCAATAATTAAAATATTGATTAAATGCTACAACAAGCCCTAATATCAATATTACATTTATCAATCAATTACATACAATTATTCTAGCATAAAATTCATAGCAATTTGTTTTAAATAGTCAACATCAGCTTGATGATTGTTGTGAACACCAAAATGTCTCAAAGTGTAATCCTCCTTAATCAAAACTGATAATAAACACAATAAATACAGCCACAACCTGTAAACACTGCCTGCCAACTTAGTTCTTTCATACTCAGATTTGTGGATATCACAAATAGATGTTTTACAAGGCACTGGAGACTAAATTTAGCTCACTGACCACAGATGAAAATCAGTCCCAGCAACACAGTTTTTGCAGTGTTTAAGTCCTGTTTGAGCAATCTAATGCCAGATTCACATCATATCAGAAGAAATCAAACAGAATATGGCATATGTCAAATCAAATGCACAAACTGTCTCATTTTGGTTTCCAAGACCATTATCATGTTTGTATCGTCCAGTCCCATCCCATGATACCAAAATGCTAAAATCCTTTCTATCCAGACATTCAAATTTACAGCCAAAATAACATGAACATGGCATTAGACTGAATTTTTTTTTTTTTAAACTACTCTTTCTTTAAAACCTATAGCCTGCTCACTCCAGTCCAAATCCTGCACTGACCAGAAAAGGGGCCAACGGATGGATATGTGTGAATGTAAAGCAGCAGGGTAGCTTAAGAGACCCCATACACTGTTATCATTATTAATTCACAGTAACCCCAAACATGAGCTAAATATGCATTAGCACCATAATGTTACTGGCACATTAGTTATTTCTAAAAGTCAAATAACATGCTTTTTTTCCCCCAACTTAATGGGAACATAGACACCAAAATTAGCAATTGTGGTTTACTTGATTATTGATTACTGTGCTATTTACAGCACCTGTAAAAAAGGTACATGCCACTTACCATGAGATGACATGGAGCCAGCTTTAGCTTATTTTCAGAACAAAAAAAGTAATGTTCTGAACTAATTTTACATTTCAACAGTGTCAAATAATTGGTTACTTTTGTAATTTTCTTTTGTTCCTAAAGGTTTCTTCTTACATGAAGTTAATTTAATGTAATAACATCTAACAAAGACTCCCATGTACCTTAAACACAGCAGGGCGGAATAAATGGTGAATAAAAATATTATCAGTAAATATTTATATCAGAATATGAACAGAAAACCAAATTGTTCAGCTTTTAAAAAATAATGTCTAAGATCTAAGAAACTAGTTATTAGCTCCAAATCTTTTAATACTTTTGGAAGTGGCAGTGTAGTGTTTGCCTGGGGTCTGCATGAGACTTAGCATTTAAGTGTTAGCTTATATTAAATGTTAGCTTGGTGCTAACACTCAAAGGACAAAGTAGTCAAAACAAGCTATTGCTAATGTAGACTTGTGCTAAAATGTTAGCTAGCATTAAGTCTACTATAACTTCTCATGCAAAATAGCGTTAACAAGAACACTTACTGTCCAACTTGTAGGCCTTTGCTAATATTTTAGTCAACCACCATTCAACACACATCAATGACAGTGTTAGCTTGGAGTGTAAGATAATCTGTTAGCAACTAAAAGTATTTCGACTTAAACATATGCTAAAATGTTATATATATATATATTTATATTTATATATTAAATATCATCCTCATCCATCACAAATCCAGCCAGGTGGTCACTCTCTGGAATCCAAAGAAAAGGATAAGACTGGAGGGTAGGCTACTTGTTTTATCCCAGTTAAATACTGGTCACATTAACTCAAATCATCCACATCATATCTTAACTACTAAAACTAAAATTAATCTCTCATCATATTACTACAATTAGTATAAATTGCTAATGTGCCTGACAGTCTTTGGTTTAACAACCTTTAGAAGATGACGCATCAACCCATGTCATGTCAAGCATGATTAGAAAAAAAATCTAAAAGGAAAAAACTTCTTTAAAAATATAGAAAAGAATCAGCATATCATTTGCAGATGTGATCATCTTCAGTCTCATCATCCTACAGTAAACCTCTCTAGGCTACACACATCTGATAACAACTTCATCAAACCCTGAGCAACGACGATGGATTTAAGACTTTATATACTACGAACCTACTGAGTGGCAAATACTTATTAAGATAAGTACTCGGCAGGTCATGATGCTTTTATAATTTAACAGATTCTTTAATTTCGGATCAGATGCAACATGACTTTCCTAGCAACTGAAATAATGTTGTCTCTCTTTGTCTTTGACTAAATGCTGTAGTAGGGTCAGTGGAACAAACTTCAGGTAATGCGAAGTCACACAAATTCACTGGATATAGGGCCTTTTATTAAAAATCAGATATTAGCCAGTCAATATGATCAGTTGCAGTACGTTGCAAGTATCTGCAACATTTCCTTGTTTGAAAGTTTGCAAAAAAGAAAGAATAAACTTTACTGAAAAATAGTGGAATGTTATTCCATGATTTCAAAACTAAGCCTTGGTTCAGTTTTGCCCTAGGTTGAAGCCACTGAACGTCACACTCAGGTTCCGCCATTGGTCCATCCAACAGTTCCTATGACTGCCTGTCAAATTTAACAGACATATCCATCGTTGGTCAAAATTAATAGTGTCACTTAGCATCAAATGGACCCATTCTGGGAAAACTGACTCTCTGAAAAAATTAAAAACTAACTTAAGAGATAAGGAGAAGATTTTCTGCAAAGCCCACCTCAAAATGTGTTGCATCATAAATGCTATTTCAAATACTTCTCCACTAAAGATAAAAGAAAGAAATTATACATGAAACTCTGTTTAACTAAACTAGTTAATAATAAATAAAACCGTCCAATTTAAATAACCCTGAATGCCATCTATCTTGAGTCAGCTAGTCCATTCATTATCATGCCGAAACATGAAAGCAAAGCACAACATACCTTTTTTTAGTGAAATTGGTGGAGGGTGAGGCTATGGTGGCTTAAAACTTAGTTATATGTATCTGAAGGCAGCAGACTACATGAGAGACATGCAAAGTTATAAAAGGAAATGTCCACCTAGCCCTATTAATCCCAACTGGTCCTGCCTGTAGTGCTGAGTGCACAAGCAGAAAATATCTAATGACAGATGGCAGCAGAGAAGAGGTAGGGCTCATTCTGCTCTGCTTGCACTCTCACCAACTTTCATGTGACTGCAGAGCACGATAGCCAAGAGACAGCAGTGACTTAAAGTCAGGAGGATGCAAGGAAGGAGGATGGAGGCTGGAAGCAGGCATTAAGAAGGCTGCAAGTGGCATAAAATTTAAAGCAATGAGCTGCAGCTTTTATTCTGGCATACAAAAATAAAAACAGCTGACTAAAGTGACAACCACTGGTCTGAAATAAAAGAGGAGACTTTTGACAAACTCCTTCTATAAACACTTCTATAAGTGCAAGAATAATGTAACTGATGCATCTTTATAATGTATATGTAACAGGACAGTTAAAACGAAACAAGAATGGGAGAATTCAGCTGAAAGCAGAACACATAGCCTAATTTACTACGACTAACAGCAAACTGGTTAACCACAGACAAAAGAGGCCTGCACTTTCCTGGGCTGCAGCCAAACCTGACAAACAGGCCCATCATTCAGATGCCCTGCTCTCTTTACTCCCTCATCCGCAGTCTGACAGTCTGCCCACCAGCAAAAAGACTTTTTCTCCATTCCCACTTAAGATATTTGCCGAGGAGTGGAGTGAGGAGTGACTACACTATCAAGATCCTGTATCTCCATACAGGGTATGGTAACACTACAAACCCCACAATGCAACAGTGGCACACTGGTACTTTTTCCAGAAGCTTAAACTACATTTTGGGCATAAGAGAATTTAAAATCTTTGATTACAATGATTTATCAGAAACCAAAATTCACACTGTGCACTGTAAGCTCAACAGGCTTTAAACGCCAACTTTGATCTCAGGATCAGACTGTTCTCTTGGTCAAAGTGAGACTATACTTCAAGGATGAATTAACACAGGCTTCCTTAGACAAATAAAAATTCGTATTCAAGTAATAAAACACATCTCACAGGTCAAAACACTCAGGGTATTTGCTGCAGGTATCTTACATATTCTGGTACATTATTTCATCAGATGTAGATATATTTTTAGATACTGTTAGATATGTTCTCCATGTGTACCACTGTTATGATGACTTATATGATTGTGTTTCAGCATTTGCAGTGATCCATATCTTTGAATTTGTATCCAAAGATACAATATATGGAAAATCTGGTTCTGCTTTAAAAAAAAAAAACAGCCACTGAAACATTACCACAACTGCTAAATCCTGTTAACCTGTAGCCACTTCAGCTCTACAATGTAGTTTAGGATTACAGTTGAAACGTTTGCTTTCAAACTGAAATATTTTCATGTCAGCTGCATTTAAACTTGTTTGAAATGGTGACCTTTCCCAACTCCACATAATACATACCGACTAAATATGTCAGCATGCATGATGTGCAAAAACTGTTAACTATGCTTATGTTTACATTAATTACTCGAAGCAGAAGTGAGGTAAATTTTGAAAGCAAAATCACTTAACTTGCAACTGCAGCATCACTTGTGGAGTCCCAGTAGAAATATACAGTAAAAATAAACCTAGGGTTCCAATAAATTTCAAAAGAACATCCTAAACCGAGGTGTGGTTCAATCTGATATGACCTGAATTAGTGTTGTGTACATGCACCACAGCCTCGCTTGCATAGACTGATTTCGCAGCACAATGAAAAAAGGCCATCAACATATGATAAAATCAGTTCACTCTAAAGCTTGAAAAGAAAATTAACTCTGGAGTCTTGATAGTGTATGAAATAAACCCTGCAGAATACTTCTGAAAATAATATTCTATTTATTATTTGATATTAAGAAACAATATTCTAAAGATCTAAAGTTAATGCCCTTGAGACAAATGTCCTTTTGCGACTGTGAATCCAATTAAAAAAAAAAAAAAAAAAAGCATGATAAAAATGGTCCTCTCATTAAACAACTCCAAACAATAAAACTATATTTTGTGATAAAACTAAAATATGATGTAAATATCTAAGAGCATCAAGAGCCCTGTGTGAAGTGTCAATCAATGGAGCCTATTATACAAGTATATGTAAGTCTCTGGAGCCTCAAAGAAACTATGCAACTACTTGATGTCTGTTTCAGAAATAGTTACTGACATCCTTAATTTGTGTGGCGAATTACTCAGAAATTCCAATCCTCTGTATAAGTTTGCCCTGGTGAGCCTCTGCTAACTGTATTGCTCTAACCTGAGGTTGCTACACATTATGCATCGCCATATCCTCTACATGACCTCTCTGGTCTGATGGGCAGATATGACATTTCACAAAAGAACACAAATCTTCAACAATAATTGTTATGTAGCAACAAACCTAAGTTGCCCTCTACTCTGTAGAAGTAAAAAACTATCACTATAACAAAACAACACAGACTAACACAGTCTGTCTAGTCTAACACATTTTTGTCTTTGTTATAAAACAGAATGTATTGGAACTGATTTAAAATCCAAATACAGAGGTGCACATCTTAACCCACGTCAGCAGTAACAGACAACAGACATAAAACAAAACAAATCCAGAGTTGATTTGTTTGATCTTATGTCTTGAAAAATTGTGAAGACATGATGCTAACACAGGGTGGAAACAAATGTACCAGAATCATACATCTGAGTTTGATGTTATGTTATAGTTACATGGATGTTAGAGGATTGTTGCTACAGACCTGGAAACTCATGCCATGCTGGCATGTTCTATGGAAAACTTAATGAATTGAACTGAAAAGTCAGAACCTATCACATTAATGGGTTGTAACAAATATAGCTGTTTTTATATCTCAAATAGGGAAATGTGTTTTCCTTTCCTGCTAATACTGCCCGAATTTGCACTCACTGCTATTCCTACTCCTTCTTTAGTGTGATTAAAACCCAACTGACACATTAGATACAAACTATATAAATAAATACAACCTGTTGTAACAGATGCTCACACACACACACACACACACACACACACACAAACAGTAACAGATCTGCCAAATCAGCTGAAGCTATGAACACAAGAGGAGTAAGAAATAAGATAATGTCAGTCCATGGAAGCTCCTCTTCAGTTCTGCTGCTTTGACTCCAAGGTTTTCCTCTCAGTGAAGAAAAATGACTCTGGTAACAGATGGCAGATGCAGTGTAGCACTTCAGTAAGATCCAGGTTAGAGTCAAATCCAAAAAGAAAAACCCCAAATCATTAAACTTCAGTAGTAAAATTAGATCTGTGGAGTGGTCCACTGAGGCAACAGATTTGTAACAGAGGAGTTAAACTGTGCAGAAGAGGCCCAGGAGATGTAAGACAAGTACGCTCAGTTCTGGTCTACTACAGTACAATGGTGGGATTAAAATGGGTTAAGTCAAACTAGGGCCTTTGCAGAAATAGTTGAATTAGTAGCTGAGTGTGTGGCTTGAACGAGCAATCGTGAACTGATCATCAATCATTCTTAGAAGTGTCAGTGACAGCAGCCGCAGGAAACGAGTCTGGCCTATGACTACGCTTGTAAAGACGGTAGCCCTTGCGGCAGAGCAGGACAAACCAGTAGACCTGCGGTGCCAGAATGCAAGAGTTGCCAATGTTAGTGGACAGTGGCAGGTGGAAGGGCACGCTGTAGAGCGGGATGCCGTAGTGGTGGCCATACATCCAGTACATGAAGGGGAAGAGTGCGATGCGGCACAGGAAGAAGATGAACAGCACCATACATCCATTTACCTTGTGCAGCCAGCACTCCTGGAGGCCAAGCTGGAGGAGACAAAAATGAGAGGAAGGGAAATAAAAAAATTCATATTCAAAGTTATAATCCTGTTTCCTTGTATTCAATGTTTGATTATCTCTAGGTCAAATACATGTGAAAATATAGATATTTACATATAATAATCCTGCCTCTGAATAATTTTATAAATATTTCATCATATGAATTATTGTATTTATTGTATTTATTAACATAGTAAAGGCCTGGTCACAGAAGCATTTCAAAGATTTCTCACGTGTAGTTCAAACACTGCTTACTGTAACTTTTACATGTGAGTTTGCCCCAATGACAAGACAACAATGTTGACTTAGAAGGAACCAAAGGTCACTGAGATGCACAGATTTACTTTGCGTTGCCAGGGCTTTAACGTGTACCCTAACCAGTTCTTCATTAGTTCATGATTTTCAAACTTACTTGAAATTCATACATTTAGTATATTATTAATTAATCACACACACAGATCGATAAATGTATACAGTATCTATTGATGTCTACATCTGTCTGTCTATCTGTATCTTACATAGATATAAATATGTAATACTAATCCCCTAACATACCATTTATAACAGAAATCAATAGGACTCAAAGCTGCTGTTGAGATTAGGAAAAATGTCTGGCAGAGTTTCTGTTGGGATTGATTTAGTCCAAAGGAGGGCAGCATTTTTAAAGACAGAAACTAAGCAGTGGAGCTTTGCTTTGCTCCTTTTCTTTGCTGACACCAGATGTCAGCAAAGACCTGAAAGCCTGGGACACACAGGCTTTTCTATTCTTAGATTACTGCTTTTCTAAGACACACAGTGTTGTCAGCATGTGGAGTTTATGTGATAGAACTAATGACGATTAACTGCAACGGACGGGTTGAGAGCCAAAAAGAGTGAACAGTGCATCTTAACTAAATGCTATACTGACTAACTTTGTTTGGTGATACAATTATTGATTGTACAGTGATAAGATACATCTCAAATGAAATGGAGATGCTGAGATGGTTTTTGATAATGGAAGAAACTGCTCGAAACCGTCTCAAACAAAAAGAATTAATAACCTTTTTGTACCCATGCAGAGTTATAACATTAATGATAAATGGCTTATATAGCAAAACACACAATACATACTGTCAATGTGGGAAATACAGTGCAACTTACGCATTTATATAACTTGCACTGATATCTTCTCAAACATTTAAGGTGACAACAGTATCTCTGGGAGTTTTTTTTATCTTTTAAAAAGATACTAAGAAAGCTAAGGTCTATTTATACACTTATTGCTCTTTGAAGACGTGTGATGTTTGCAAACAGGAGTAGAATGATGTAAAATGACACAAGATCTCGATTCATCTGAAAAAAGCACTTTAAGATTGATCATAGAGTAGGATAATCAAACCACCCACTCTTGAATTTATCATTTCTAATGGGCATTTGCAAAGGTGTATGTGTAGCAATACAGTGGTACTTAAATACATTAACGAAAGCTATGCATTCATGTAATTACAGAGAAATTTAGTAAATATCCCCTGTTTAAGATGTGTATGACCAATATATATTTTTCCACATGTTGCTCTACTTGTGGCAAATTAGTAGTTTTTCATTTTCCACAAAATACACACATGTTCTAAAATGCTGGAGTAATGCTGGAGTGCTGCCAGCTTGCATGGAAAGGTTTTGGTCTCTCCATTATCACTCAGTGGATAAAATGACTGTTTGCTATGCTCCACCTTACTTACTGTTTCTACACCTGTTAAGTTTCCTAATCTTCTCCATCACAGACAGTTTGAAGTTGACAATTAGATAACAGCGTCAGATTTACCACTTAAAATTCTAGCCATATATTAAAACAGTAAAACAGTCATTGGTAGACAAAAATCAACTTCTCATTTCTAGCCTTCAACTTTATTTTAGCAGCTGTTGTTAGAGATGCTGTCAGCTGTAGCCAGCTAACCAAGCTATTACTGACTCCATTAACTTGCCGTCTCTGGCTGACTTTCAAAGCAAGGACCCTGTAAATGGCCTTTAATCTGCACTTAGTGGTTCATAAATGAAAGTGACTAAGCCTCAAGCTAGTTCCTCACCAGTGTATGATTCACACAGAAGACACTGATATAAAGTAACAGCATTGTTTATGCATTGTAGTGTGGAGCTATTTAGACTTAGTATGTAAAGTGTGATAAGGAAATATGTAAACGCAGCCCGTTTGGCTGATTATCTTACAAATGTAGACAAAACAGAGAAAAGATTTAGGATAAGAAGTTTAGCTGAGGTGGTGGGGTCCTGGAGTGTAAACCTCCCTTTATAACAAGACGGAGCCCAGGCTAATGTTAGCAATAATAGCCTGTGTTGTAAAATAGTAATATGCAGGAGTTTTTGTTCTTGTGTATTTTGTTTTGAAAAGGCTAAAAGTACAGTTTTAAATACTTAAATATACATACTGTTCTGGGATATGGAACCCTTTAATTTATGATATTTCAAAACCTTTGGGTTATAATTTTTTTTGAATCAAAAATTTATGTACAGATCTGTGTGACCCATCTTGTGTCTGTTAAATGCACAAGTGTATACGCCGTCTCACCTGAATAAGTATCTTCCCCAGGGAGACAAAGGGTGTGCTGAGCTCTGTTAGAAACAAGCAGCCAATGAAGAAATCCCCCCGGTCATTTCTGAAGAACTGAGGAACAGACAAACAGAGCACACACAGGCTGAGCAAACAAACATAAGCAAGGGAAAAAAACACAGCTGACATTCAAGGACAATTTTAGGAACAGTATGCTAAGAGTCATGGGAAATATCAAGATTTAGTTCAAGTTTTAAAAGGTTGATTCTGATATATGACTGAAGTTGCCATTAGATAATATATTATGCAGTAAAAACAAAAACTATTAAATAAATCAAATATAGCAATTTGGGATGAATGAAACAGAATGTATGTAAATAAAGTTATTCCTTTATTAGTTTTTTTGTATTATCTTGTATTCTCATGTCCTACCAAAAGTCATCAGCTCATAGACAGCCCACAAAGGTTGTGGCAGAAACTGAAAGCCAGTCTCGACCTGCTCATCCTCCCAGTATGAGCTACAGTCATCTCAGAGATACCAGTGCTAATGGTTGCTGATGGTAAGTTGAGGGAACTTTCATGACACCCCACTTTGAGTATGAACTCTGCATAATGTGTCACCAAACTAGTAAATATAATGCCATAAGAATGTTAAAAATATTATATAATATCAATCTTCTATTTATTTCTAACTTTACTCACGACATGTCCTGGCTGCTAACAAGAACAAATGTGCATTTGTTAGAATAACACACTTTACACTAAGCAGCAGCTTTGTTATTCAATTCATGTGATTCATTTGTAACCACCGAAATACAAATGCCTGGTAAACCTGACACGGTCCTGTGATATTTCCCAATTCTCTGAGCTCAGGATCATTGTCTGAACACAACAAACACATGACAGGTCCACAGTGGACTCTGGGATACAAAGAATGCCTGAGTTTGAAAAGCTTTTGTTGGGCCTGTTGTGATTATGTGTACCAGAAATGCCTTTGGAAGACATGGAGGGATTCCTGACCAAAACTAATCATGGCAATGGGACTGAGAACATCCTTGTTTAACCTTAAAAGAGATTCATGCTAAAGACACTTTTTATATATGTGTTCGTCAGATACATAAAAAGTTAATAAGCTGACCACAGCTTGGTAAACTCTTTATGTACTTGTATACATAATATCCTCTTGAGCAGCTTTGGAGAGCAACCAAACGTCCACATGCACTGAAGCACGGAGCATGTTTCAATGTTAAATTGGATTTAGGGGGATTCAATTTAAGACTGACACCCAGAGGCTGCTGAATAAACTCCTTTAATTGATATTGGTAAGATAAGCTCAACACCACAAGCACAAAAGGCAGATGTCTTACTCAACCACAACTTCAAGACAGCAGGAGAGGGAGGGAGAGACGAGCCAGAGCAGAGGAGGGACCATGTCCTGTACATAAGTAATGAATGAAGCTTTCAAATATTGACCAGTGGCACTGTGCTGTGTGGTTAGACAGGCCATCCTAGAATAGGTGAGTCAGATGGATAAAGAGACTCCAGACAAAAGACAAGTACTGTCTGGTAGCCTAGCTCGCTGTGTGCTGACGATGAATAAAGCATGAATGGCTGCAGACGTGGCTCTGCCATCTGCCTATGGAAGAATGACTGAGAACACGGAACTTTACACCAAACGTAAACTTCCTGGTTATCTCATCCTACCCCCACCTCCCATGGGCACCTCTGTGTTGCCTGTATTCTTCTTGATGTTACACCATAAGGCTAAATTGTAATTTGTCCCTGCCCACATTTTCAACCTTAATTCTACAATTAACACATGAGATATTTCTGATATGAAAACTCTTTTGTTAGTTTTGAACCACAGCAAACTATTGTCAAGCACCACTCCAACCTGTAGTTTGTCCACAGCCAGTGAGAACAACAGGCATGTTTGTTAGGGGATTAATAAGATTTTGGAAAAGCATTCAACTTGTTAGTTTCACCTCAAGAAGAAACAGTGTGTTCTCGTTACTAAAACCATGTACTAAAGAGCTCAACACCTTTGTAATTTGAAGTTTAAGGGATATATTCATTTATTAGTGAATTTGAAAGATTTCCTGTGCAGACTCTCTTCACAGTCACACGTTGTTCTGGGCCTACATGGATCAGCTATGAGATATTAATGTGATAGCATAATTGTGCATATGAGGGCTGCCACAAGTGCAGACACATTTATCAGTTTATCAAAATTATTATCTGTGCTAAATTTGTTCCTTTTACAACATGAAAACCACAGTTAGCAATTAGCTAAGATGTGGATATGAAGATACATTTATTTCATACATAAACTGGATACTGCCCACCTGTAAAAACCCAGCAGCCTTGACCTGATGATGTAACTAAAACAGGTGCAATAATAAAGCAGATGGAAATAGTAAAAGGTATCACAGTGAGCCTGATCAGTAAAAATAAATGGAAATATATTTCAACTGATGTTACTCATTACAGCTGCACGTCTCCTACTATAACATCCTTCCTCATGCCATGTCATGTCACTGTCCTTTAACAGCTTGCATGGTAATGCTACCAGCTTATGTATTACCTCGTCAGGCCAGATGGACACAAAGCTGATGAGTGAGGGAACAAAAGGAGAAAGAGAGGGAGGGGTGACGAGTTTAAAGACAAGAGAGGATGACTGCAGCTGGAGCTGAATAATGTAGGGTAATGTGATATCATATTGCCACTGACTGCCACCGCAAACAAAGGACTGGGTTACCGCTGCACCTGGTCTGCTAACCTGGGATACTACTTGTAAAAGAGTGGCTGCATTATATGTACACCACTGGCAGGTTGAAGACAGTCTGGAGCAAGGTCCTGATTATAACAGATTCAAGTGCATGATTAAATATACATTTTCCAAAGATAAGAAAATTATAGAAAAGCCTGTATATGGGACTATAATACATCAGGAAGAAGCTTCTCTTATGACCAACACTAAAATCACCAAAGTCATTAATCAGAACACATCATCCTTCTACACTTCTCCTCACATTCTTTACTGCTTACCATGTAACGGTGAACTTTGGTTTAACAGTTCAGTAGGTTTTCCCATTTTCCACTCATACTTTCATTAAAAGCCATCATGCTCAACAGTACGTCTCCTTCTTTTGTTGCCTGCTTCCTTCCATACCCTCACTTAGGAACTGAATTTATATTAATGCATTCAAATATTTTTTCTGAACGTTCAACTAACACAACCCACAACCTGTCATTCTGTTTCTGCCTATTGTTACTGCATACGCCCCTTTACAACATTTACAATTCAAGGATGTAAAAGAAAACAAACAATTATTTGTTCTTCTTTGTTCAAAGAAAGTAATCAATAATTAGTCACAGTTCCCTTTCCTTTCCTGCTATTTGCTCCTTTGAGTTCTGAACATTTGTGATTCTTCTGAATTGAATGAGTGACTGTATCTCAGCAGTTAGAGTTTCCAAGTAAAAGGATTTAGTCTAAACTTGTGTAATGGCTAATCAGTGTACTCTCCCTCTGTTAGAACCACATGCATTATTGCTCAATAAGCATACCTCAGAAGCAAACTGCAGGACAATATTTCCTCAAAATAATTCAGTGTTGCAGATGCTTCTTGACAATCTAACAAGGACTGACTGAAGCATACTGACACCCATATCCTACCCTAAGGTGCTAGTAACCCACCCATGTAATTTGATTATAAGGGGAAAACAGGAAGTGACAGGACAGGAGAACAGTTCATTATTTGTATTTTGGAACAAAACAGAAATAAGATTTTCCACCTGTAATGTGGAATCAACATTTAATTTTGTCCAGTTCAAAACTTTGTAGTTTGTGAACATCATGGTCACAGTCTTCAGTTCAGTAGTTAAGTTTAGTCTTTGGCTGGTTCAAAGTGTTTTCATTCAGTTTATGTCAGCACAGTTTATAAGGTTAATGTCTCAGAAAACACAAGTCTGTAAGAGAATCACATGATTGTTTCTGTGGGTTTCATGATTGTTCAGTAAGTACGTAAACATCAAGTTACATACTTAATATCACAGCTGAGATGAAAATGGTTTCAGACACCAGTGAGGTGAAAATCAAATTCAAAATGTCAGTGACAATAATTATTCAATACATGTATTTAGCACCTACAGAATCTACAACCTCTTCCAACTAAGCAGATTTAATGTTGTGATTATGCAGTTAATCTCATTAATACTAATGTCCTGTGTACATAATAATTATGTAAGACAATTGATGTTTTGAGAACCAGGCAGATTAGCATGTTTTCACACTGATATACTTCAGATTATGTACATCTGATATTAGTACAAACTGCCCTTCACGGCAAAACCCTTTAATTAAAATGCACTGCATCTTTCCTACACTTCAGGCAGCAGCTGGGTCAATTTATATCAGTACAGGTTATAACTTGACTTGCAGAAACTTGAAAAATATTTGATAGGTAATCCATGACGGAGATCATCATGTCTATTTTTTGGGCGTGACTTTAGTAATCATTAGAAAGTAATGCAAGTCAAGTGTCAGAATTACTTTGGTCCCATCAACAGCCCAAACCCCTATTATATACAGTTAATCATATAAAACAAAAATTCACATCATAGAAACTAAATTAAGTGGGTTCCATCATTTTTCATCATGACCACCACCACCATCATCATCATCATCATCATCTTCCAGTGCTGCATGAAAGTTACTGCCATCAGCAGCAAGTGATCCATCACTAACAGCAACACCTGTATTATATCCTCAGTTTTCATCTTAATTACTGGTCTCCTGACTACAGAGAACACCACCTCATCATCGATGCTGCCTACTTCTCTCTCTCTGTCACATCAGCCATCCCTCCCCTCCTTACCAGTGTGATAGGCAGAAGGATGGTGAGCAGGGCAATGTGATGCAGCACCAGCAGGAATTCTCTGCGGACAAAGGAGTTAACGGTCCTCAGTGAATGCTGCTTGTAATCCTCGTGCCCTTTGACGCGGAAATGGTAGAAGTGGCTAAGGTACATGGCGAAGATGTCGTATGTCATGTAGGGCACGCCGTACCAGATGACAAAGTAGCTGGCCAGCCAGTGCCTGAAGAAGAGAAAACAAAATACACGTTAATGCTCTTCATCTAGAGGAGTTAATTTGCACTTGTTTTCTAATACTACATGTAAGGCATGTATAATTACAATCTCTAAGCAAATGTTGTGAAATATTGCCCCCTCTAAAAGTATTGGAACAGCAAAGCCAATTCATTTGAATTAGGATCCAAAGATAAATATGAAACAAAAGTTCTGAATTTCAGACTCACTGACTGTTGTTTTGTGGATTTTTTTTAAATTCACAGCTCTCACAATGCGTCTGTGTCATCAGCTGTCATTTTCTGTGTATGTTGCTCAGTACACCAGTGGTTTCTTTCTTTTTCAGGACATCATTAATTGTTGTACTGGCGATGCAATGCTTTTGATTGAATGTCTCTCTTTTCTCAACAACAAATGCAGTCTTCATAGGTAAAAACCCAAATGTAAAACCAAGAATAGTCATTTAGAGCTATTTATTGCTAGAGGAATAATCTCACAATACACAACTTGACAAGAAACATTTGTCAGTCAAATGTTCCAATCCTTAAATCTATGTGATAGGTTTATAATTACTTCATCAATTTAAGGTTAAATATTATGATTACATTCACTTTGTGATAGTAGCTTAGTGGTAAACCAAATGACTTAATTTCAATACAAGTAAACACACACAGACACTCGTTTAACCTACATGTTCACTCTTTCTTACATAAGCAACACTTCTGTACTTACATAAGGCAGGCTTATGTAAGTACAGTATTATAAACAGCTTGGACAGTTGAAGCACTCTAACGAGCAACAATTACATGATGATTAATTGTGTGGACAGAGTGGAGTAAAGCTGCAAGAAAGATTTGAGCAACTCGCCTCCGACCTATCACTGGGCTCTTTAGCTCTTCAGGTCAGTGAATGGAGATTAAGGGCAATAAGGCACAACACACAGCTCAGGGAGGGATGAAAGCCACATGAGTCACGAGTCGTTTAGTGCATATACTTGTTGTATTGATGAGAATAAAAACATATAGGACTTGTGGGGTTACAATAAATTTTCAGTTGCCACTTTATTCTTGTTTTTGTAGATTTGGACATGAGAAAAATGTAAACTATTTGAGCAGTCAGGGCATCAGATGCACTGTAAATAAACCAATAGTTTAGTCAGATTATTTAAACCACTTTATTTGTACGTAAAACCAATTGCTAAGTTCACACTAGGGTCGACTGTTAAATCAAACAAGCCAATACAAAGGCCAATATTAGTTCATCACAGATATTTCAGTATCAGCCTACAGTATTTGTTGACTGCCAAGAAATAGGAAATTGTACTACAAACATGCAATACAGTTTACTCAGTATCTGAGTTTTTTTCCACTACAGAAGCTTACAAAGGTTACTGCAACCGAGGCAATAAAAGCTAAATGAACTGACAGATTGTGATGGAGTATTAGAGTATTCATGGGTCTGACTCTGGAGCATGTGCCTGATAAGCTCCAGGCCTTGTGCACGTCACAGGGCACAGAACTGAGCAGCGTTGTGGAGGAATTAAGCTTTGTGGATGAAGGGGAGGGGAGGCGGAGATTAGCAGCCTGAAACTCGGCCTGCCCAGGCCTGACCACTGACTCAGTAATAATAGGCTAGCATTAGTTTAACGTCACACTTTCCTCAACTGCATGAGAAGGCTAATGCTATGGTAACGTTAACTTGGCTGATTTGGAAGCAGGCGGGGTTGGATGAAAGCAACTGGTTAAATAAAACAACTAGATGGACTGTCCTTGACAAGGTACAGAGACTGTATTTTGCGGAAAACATTCAAGGAACTTATTTCAAAACACTTTGTCTTAAAAATTACACTGTACATGAACCACTGTGCTCCGCCTTCTCATTGGACGCCACTGCATGCTAATAGAGGAAAATGTATGACCTTTCTTAGACATAAAGACATATAATCCTGAAAATTGTTTGGTTGCTGGTGTTATGCTAAACAGCTTTCCAGTACAGATCTACTATAGCAGGATGCTATTAATTTAAGTGAAGATGCAGGGTGGTGCAACAGTCTTTTCTTCCAGGATATTTAGAGTAGCCTAAGAAGTGAGGATGTAGCACAAAGCTAACACACATATAGACACAATAGCGCAAGCAGAGTACCAAATGTTGGGTTTAGTTACATCTAAACCTTTTTGATTTTATAATAAAATCCAACCTTCAGACCTGCTGAGAGCAGCTAAGAAAATATAATGACTAGAGGGATTCAGAGATGTACAGGTAATCAAGTCTAACCTGTTGTTAATGACGTTGCCCCAGCATGAAGACACAACGATGACTCCTGCCGTGGTTGCCATGAGGGCATGGATGGAGGACACCAGTCTAAAAAAAGAGAGAAACGTGAAAGGTGTCAAGAGTCAATACGTTCATAGACATTCATTTATCATTCTCTGGATGCATACGATAAATGTTCATATTCATCTACTGGCACCAACAGGTTTAACTTTCTCCAATGTCACCTTTGGCATTTAGAGTTATGGGTAAGTTAGGCATAAAAAATTTGGTCAAAAAACAAAAAACACAACCACATACAATTTGTAGGCCAGTATATGTGACTGACACCTTTAGAAGAAGGATACAACCTGGTGATTTGAGGTGAATTTTACAAAAGTGCTCGTCCTTCAGGTGAGCTACTCAAGCTGTCAGATCTATGAGTTCAGTGTACCGTTATGGGATTAGCAGTTCTCGGCCTTGACTTTCGCCGTCTATAAACAGACCTGTGACACTGGAGAACTTAGTACATGTCTATTTGAAGTGTCACTGTGTGAGGTGACATAAGACATATATGACTTTCACAGGCACCTTTCCAGCTATTTGAATGTTCAGTTTGAAGTCAGAGTGACGAAAACTGTTTTCTGTTCATTATAAACAAGACTTTGGATTATATCACCAATTTGTTTAAACTATGAATGGATGCTTACAGTCAGACAATCTCCCTCACTGGCTGTTCTCCAACTTGGCAGCACTAAGCTGCTTTGAAATCAGAAAACATGTAATTTATTCCCCAGCACTTGCTGCAGCCACAATAGAAAGTCGCCCTTTCAACACACCACTGTGTTTAGTATAATTTAAAACTCCATTTTTTTTTTTTTTTACAATCTACAGCAATCAACAGACAAACACAGGTTTTCCTGAAAAACAGCATCTAGTGGGACAATTACTCAGCTGTTGTTCATTATAGATGAGAGGCCTGTGTGGGCTAGGTCCTGTTTGGGTTTTATACTGCACAAGGACATCTCCACTACTACTGTAGCTAAAGAAGACATGTTAGGCAGAAGAAGGTACGTTTAATGGTGGACAGTACTGGACTGAGGACTATCGATTAATTTTGCAGAAATTAATTATATCGGCATAAATACCCTTTATTTCATTCTTGAACTGCAGGTTTTTGGAATTACATTCTTCCAAACAGAAAGCAAATAAACAACGGAATCATTGAGGTGGGAGAGCTACATTCAGTCCAAAAGTCAGAGATATAATCATGTAGACACACTTAGAGAGGAATGTGGAGCGGTCAGGGACAAAATTAGAAGTGTAAGACCCATTAAAATTTGAAGTTTCTCAGAGTTTTTTCTTTGACAGATCAGAAAGTTCGGGATCTGGCAGCTTTATCTGGATGCCAAGTGATCCTTCCATAGTCCGGAGAAGCTTGATCAGGAATGGTCTTTCTGGTTGTGGGGAGCTATTATTTATTGTCTTACTGTTTGGCTGGCAATGGAGTTGAAATCTGTCTGTTTTAATTTCAGGACTGCTTGCATCTGCATTCCCTCTTCTGCCAAATAATCAATTGATTACCACGATTAGATGCACCAGGAGTTCAGAAATGGCATTGGTTCCTACCCCCCCCTTTTGTCCCCCTTTCTCCTTTTGAATAATCTTTCAACCATCTTTACATGACTCTAAATTTCTAGAATGACACAGCAATTCACTCCATCACCTCAGAAGAAAAAATGTTGGAATACCAAAAATGTATGCACAGCCACTGGTTGATCCCACAGAAAGATTCAAGGCATGTTTTAATGGGAAAAGTAAAGTGAAAGTGAAAAAGTATGCTCCTTTCCTGATTTTTTTTTTCATTTCTTGCATATTTTTCACACTTGACACAAAGATAACCCGAATAAACACAAAATGCTGTTTTGAATTGAGGATTTCATGTTTTAAGAGAAAAAAACTGTCCAAACCTGCCTGGCCCTATGTAAAAAAAATAATCCCCCCCTCCATGACTTTTTACAGCTTAAGGTTCTGCATTTCATGGCTGCTACAACAAATGTGAAAGAGGGGAGACTTCCTTTATTCACATCTAGCGAACATGTTCTAGCTTGGAAATACTGAAATTTTTTACAGACCTTCTACCAGACACTTAACTTGAAAACTAACCTTGTGTTTGCCTCTAACCCTACTGAAAACAAGCAGATGTGATTTGAATGAATATTACTTTAAGCAAACCCATGTCAAGTCTCTGCTACAAGGACTAAGAGGACTTAGTGACTAGTTTTACAAGGCCAATAAAGACCGCTTTATTTCTCTTTCTAACAAGTTAAAACGTGTTACTAATGGCAAGACTGAGAAACAGAGTGCATTTGTGTTTCCTGCTTGAACCTACTGTCACCTCACACCAATTTCCATGGGAATGGAGCCATGACACCGGCACTGGCAAGGCAACGAAGGCCATATGACCACAAACTAGAAAACCACTGGCCTGAGGTGGAAAAGGCTGCTAGTCTCAGTCTCTCTCTCTACTTCCTCCAAATTCACACACACACACACACTTTACCCCCATGCCTCCCTGCCTTGTATGGCTGTGTGGTCACATACTCACAATTTTTTACACAGCCCACTCGTTGTGTGTCTGCCAATAACCCCCCCCCCTCTCTGCCGCTGAAGGGTTGAGGTTGATGGGGTGAGGAGCATGCAGAAGGGAAAGAATGCCTCTCTGCCTTGTTCAGCAATGTTGTCTTTTCTTTCCTGCTGTGTCAGGCCAGTGAACAACCTCAGCTTTCCTCACACTACGACCAAGTCTTCCTACTGACTGTTTCATTAAACATGGGCCACTTGCTCTTTCATGTTCTGTCACACACATAATGTCTGACTGTCAGGAGTGGCATTTCTTTTTTAGCTCCTGCAGTAAATAGGCTAAGTAATCTGTGGTTCCACTGGTATTGCAGCAAAGCGATAGAAAAAGTGACAGCAGAGGCAAAAAAGCAAACTGGGTAAAGGGTGCATTTCATGACAAGAAAGAACACACTTCCCTAACATAGCCCTCAATATGGATGCACTACTCCTTGACCAATCTGTTTCCATATCCACCAGCTTCTTGACTGTGACAACTTTCTAAATATGTTTTATCATATTATATATTAGCATAAGCATTTGTCACAATTTTCTGTCAACTTTCTTGCTAAAGGCTGAAATTAAAATCTAGAGATATACTAATCCCCAAGGTGGGTATAGCATAAGGCAACAACAACACTTTAGGGACAAAATCTATTTATTTTTAAAGAAAAAAATAAATTCTGTTAATTGACTGCATTTTTAAATGTTTAATTTTATATGACCAGCAGTCCAAAAAATATATATGTATATATATATATAATTGGTTCAATATCATGTACGAAAGTGGTCCTCCAACCCCCGGGCCGCGGACCGGTACTGACAGCCAACACCCCCTACCCCCCCACGGTCTGTCAAATTATGTCTTGCATTAGACTGGTCCGTGGCGCACAAAAGGTTGGGGACCACTGATATACAATATCGATAAAACGATCAAACCTTCACATTTGGGAAGTTTGAATAAGGCACAGTGTGGCTGGTTCAGTTAAAAAAAACAAAACACAAACATGATTATTTTTGTATTCTGTTTTTCAAAATCAACTGACTAATCAATTAGTTACTGCAGCTCTAGTTAAATCTATTAAAAGGTCGTCTCTCTCCCTGCCCTTACGCACCTTACAGGAAAACATCATAATGTAATTTAATTGGCTCATAAACATAACCCCTTGAGACGGATGAGATGTTAAATTAACAGGTGTACATAATAGTTTATCCCTCCGTTTTCGATACCGAGTGGGCAAAATGTGTGGTAATATTGATCTGTGTCACATTATGGTGTTTGGCTCATGCTCATTTATATCCTTCTGTGTGAGAAAACTGAAGTGGAGGCAGCACTTACAGAAATGCATTTGTAAGTCGATTAAAAGCTCTACTGCTGTATGAAACATAAATGGCATACAGTAACTGTGGCCACGAGACTTGAGCACTAGCACTAGAGCACTAGATGATCATGAAGATGTCGAGCACTATAAAGCCTTCTGAAAGTGTTACAGTGTGGTGATGTTGCATCTGGTACATTATGAGATCCTTTTAGTTTGTTTTATATATTGGTGTTAACTATTCGTTACTGGATTTTTTTTTTGTGTTAAGTACAAATTCAGATTATTATTAAATTACATGGCTTTTTACGTGGCTAGTTTGTGATGCTCACTGCTGTCACTCGTTACCATGTCGGCCTTTTCCAAACAAAATAGATGAAACTGAGGATGGTCTCTGTGTGCCTCATTTGCTAAGACTGGCTCAGACTGGTGTGTATGAGCAAACAATGCTACAGGTATACTAACATGCTGACACAAAGTTAGCATGCTGTAACTTTAGTTACACTCTCTGTTATTATACTAACATTACCACACTAGAATTAACAGTGAAAGTGTACAGGCTTAAGATAATGATGTCTGAGATGGCCACTGCACAATGATTAGTCGATAAACAGATGAGGGAAAATATCTTTTCAACTATTATGATAAGTGATTAATTACTGAAGTTATTGTTCTGTAACCAACCGTTACTGAGCTGCTGCTTCTCAGTTGTGAAAAACTGTTGTTCTTTGTTGTTAGCTTTCTCAGTTTGATAATAAACTAACGTGTTCTATTGTTCGCATCAAAAAAGCGCTTGGAAGAAGTGGCCTTCAGCTTTAGAAAATTTTACTGACTAAATTGTTAATTGAGAAAAGAAAAAAAAAATAGCACAAATTCAGTAAAGCAAGTAGATGATAAACCCTAACACCGTGGCCTTTGCTGACAAAGAGAAAAGCCTCTCTTTGCTGCCTCTCAATTAGGGTGAGTGTGTACACTATGGTTATCTATACTGACTGAGGATTATTTGTTGTTTGTTGCTATAAAATAAGTGATAAAAATGTTAATGTATGACAATAAATCCAATATGATGTGAACATAATGTTTTGAAAATAAGTGGTGAGTACATGAGAAAGGAAAATGGAAGCTCATTCAAGCTCATCAGCGGCTTTGGACACAATCTGCAGGGCAGTTCCACATCTGAATGGATGGTAATTGCCCGAAGGTATAGTTGTTAAAAAGTAAAGGGGGTTGTATGTTTCCTGTTTAAATCAGTCAGAGTTTTATTTTTACCTTAACATCACTAATACAGCTTCAGATGAAAGGGGCTTTGCACCAATTTACACATTTGGAATAATCAGTTCATACAATTGTGTCTGCAAAAATATTGTGGTTCTGAGAAGAAATGTGTGCAAATGATGCAACTCAGCAAGCATAGGTGGTTTAATGAATATTACTACCACACAGCATTGTGGGAACTGTAGGATGCATTATAGTAGCTTGACCCATTGGAGATTAATTTGGCTGACACAGAAATGAAAATGATCCTTACCTCAGTAGTCACACTAACACAATTTATTGTTTCAAACACTAACATTTTTTATATTATGTGCATGCATGCATCTGAGAAGGGTATGCAAAACTGATCATCACAAGGAGACACAGCAAATACTGGAGGTTGGTTTAGTTTGAGAACAAGCAGTGTGACATCCCCAGAGGCAGTCACACTCGTAAGAACATTTTCATTAGTATTTGTATTAGTAAATTAGTTGAAGTGTTACTCAGGAGTAGGGTACACCAGTGCAAAGCTAACTCAGCAGTTGAAACTGAACGGCGCACCGAGGAGGATTAGCAAGAGTGACAGCATACAAATGAGCACTGAACTGAGCTGTGCCCATGTGAGCAAGTCTCACTGACCCCCCCGCCCCCCACCCACACACACTATATTAATTATTACTACTTGCAACTCAATACCCTTGACATATACAGTTACAGAAAGCCTGCAGATGTTACAATTTACTTTGTTCACAGATTTCTAAGAGCATATGTTTCTGGTAAATGTTTGTCAACTTCTAAAAAAGTAAATGTACTTTCCTATGTGAACAAATGGAGAGATCTGTGAGAGATGGAAGATTTCTAATGATGTCAGGATAAGTCTCAAGAGCTCAGGACTTTTAAGTACTCTCGGATCCTTCAAAGAGCCACAAAGACACAAATAAAACTACATATCTTATACACTAAACTAAACTTTAGAAAGACTTAGTGTGCACTTATGATTTGGTATTTTTTAAATCTGTGATAGTATCACTAACGCGTTTTTACAGGGACCCATAGTTTTGCTGCGTTTTCTGCAAATCATTCCTGCAAAGATTATCTGGGGATTACTAGTACTCAGTTTGCACAAATGCAATGACGAAAGTCTAATCGAAAGTACCACATAAAATGTACAATGACATTTACCTAGATTACAAAATAAAAAACACATAACTAACAACTGGATAAGTAACGGGGATTGCATTACATAAAAAAACAACACATCGACAAGCTAACTGAGTGAGCATAAAATGTTATCTTACTAGCTTCCAGCCACTGAAAAGGCTCAAGTGATATGAATAAATGCAACATTATGTGTTATTTCGTTAAGTTAGTGTTATATAAAGTGGTGGATTTAGCTAGTTTACCTCTCACTGACCAGCACCACGTCGGCATCGCTCCAGTGTTTGAACACACACGGCAGGATCCTCTTGAAGGCGAAGAAGAGACCCGGGAAAACTACGGCGCCACACGCTAAAACTTGCAACATCCTGCTCTTATTTTCCTTTAAAACCAGCCCTGATCTGACTCTCTCCCCTCCACAAGTTTGTCCCGTTTACAGACGGCGGTGAGGCATTTTCAAGCGGCCTGGGTTCGGTGTTTTTCACCGAGAACAGTCCACCATCCACAAGCACACGGCACACAGTACGTCTCAGCAGCAGCACCAGCGTCGAGCTGAGAGCGAAAAAAACACGCGCAACTTCCCGTACAGACCTGTCAGAATAAAAGTCGTGACCCTGTGAATGGAGTACTTCCGGTGAGAAGATTCACAATTGAAGCTTATAACAGACTGCATGGTTTTATTTTGAAGAGCAAACTATACCCCACTCGTTTACCTCAGGATGGACAACTTGAAACTGAACTTGTGACCCCTCCTCTATAGGACCCAGCGACTTAAAAGGACAGAAGATGACTAGAAATGAGGCTGTCGCCTAATTTTTAATAATTCTGTCATTTTTAGTCTCTAATGTTTTTTTTCTCTGGGTAGTTTTTTGTCTCTTAGGAACAGTTTTGTGTCTTTTTTGGTCATTTTGCAAATGCTAATTGTCACTTTGTCTATTTTCTGTTGTCACATGTTTCTTTTTTGTTATTTTCCAAATTTCTGTTTTGGATCATTTTCTGTGTGTTGTGTGTGCTTGTTATGGGTATCACCTGCATCTTATTTGTCATTTTGTCTCCTGCTGGTCATATTATGTGTTTTAACATTAACCAAGAGTCCCCTGACCTATCGGGCCCTTGGGCCCATTTGGTAATCCATTCATGTGCTTGATTTTTAAATTACCTAACATTATATGCATAGACCTAAGTAAAAGTAAAAGTACATATCTATTAAAACCAGTTAGAATATTTCTCCATTTTCACCTACTATAGCAGGAAAATGCTGTTTGTTCATTAATGCATAAATGGAATGACAGCCAAAATTTCCTGAGTACTTTTGGTTTAAATATCTTAAGTACGTTCAGCTTATTATACTTACATGATTTTAATAATATAATATTGTCAGTGCAAAACTTTTACACATAAGTATTTTTACTGAGTAGTTTCTTCTAAGGAAAAAAAATTGCACTTCCTTAATGATTGCTCTCTATTTTTAGAGGAATAAACATACCTCTACTTAGATAAAAGTATCAAATCCAACACTTGCTTTCAAAAACCATTCCTGAAGTAATGTGTTGTTTTAGCCATTTGGGGGCAGCCTTACAAGCTGCAAACACAATACTGACATGCAGTGCACTCAGGTAACCCAAGCTAAAATTAGTGAAGTCTAATACAGAGAAGTTTGTTACTAGCTGGCAAACATGCTAAACATGCTAGTAATAAAATTCGAAACCAGCATAAACTACATCTGACAAAATAATGTTAAAGTTGAATCAACACGTCTTTGAAACAGTCCAATAGGCCAATGGTACACACTTATCAGGGTTAGTGTGCTGAAAATTGCTGTTACTTGGATCAGTGAATGTTTCTAAAAGGGGCTGAACAGAGAGCTGAAACAATACATCTGACACAGTCTCTGTAGTCCGTCCATGCTAAGCTGAGACTATCAGCTGCTATCAGTTGTCAAGTAAACACTCCCTTTAGTCAGTTGACCTGGCTTGTTGAGCAGTGTCTTATGGCTGCTCGGCTCTGGCATCAAGATTCAACGTGATTCAAGTAAGCTTCAATATCTGTTATATTTCTGAGCACCAGGTCACTATATAAAATAAAGGTAAGCGAAGGGATATGAGCCAAAATGTGATCAAAAAGACCGGCAATGATCGATGACAGATGGCCAGAACAAATCGGGCAGAGGTACCAAAAGGTGACAGTTGTTCTTTTATCGCTTCACTTTCCACTCAGCCGGCTGAGGCAGATGGTCTCCCATCTTGAGTCTGGTTTGCTGGAGGTTTCTTCCTCTAAAGAGAGTTGTTCCTCTCCACTGTGCTTGCAAATAGGAAAGAACAGGAAGGAACTGAAACAGTAATTGTATGTAATAGCTGATTAGGATGTTTATAAAGTAGGCCACATGATCATCTTTGGATTTATTCCTCCACAGTGTGAAACATTTTTTCTTGCTAACATAGTCCAGTAAGGTCTACACAAGCACTGACATTAAGGTTCACAGAACTAACATCAAACACAGGTGTTTGTGGCTTTCTATCTGGTATGTGCAAAAAAGTAAATAAGTTGTATTTGTATTTTCAGGAGCAGAGCACCGCAAAATGCTTCACAATGATAAAAGATATAAAACAGAAGAGAAGCAGAAGATTACCCATCCATCCAATATGTTAACTGCTTGTCCACTTAAGGGTCGCGGGAGTGCTGGAGCCTATCGCAGCTGTCACAATGCAAGAGGCAGGGCGCACTCTTGACAGGTCTCTAGTCTATCACAGGGCTGATTAAAAACATAAAACACCGAAACATCTTGAAAATATTACAAGCTAATCAAACACACATCTGAAAAAACTGGCCTTTAACAGTTAATATCCAACTGATCAGCAGCATAGACAATTACAAAAATAATGCCAAAATAGATTGCCAAATATTTTACTGGATATCTGAAAGACTCAGAAACTGTACTTCACATAAACAATACAGGTTTAATCACACTATTGTTCATGTTAAGCATGAGCAGGTACTGTGCCACTGTATCATCTGAATGCATATCTCAGATTACCTAAACTCAATTGTCTCTAGTCTGGCACTTGTCTTAAAACTCTTTTGTAGAGAAATGAGGTATGCACACCACCAACCCTTTCCTCCCAGTGTTGGTGTGTTGTATATGTAGGCTTCCAGTACCCATAAGTACCCACTATGTACAATGCAACAGTGGCTTAATTATATTTGACCTAGAGCTGCAGAAACCAGGTAGTATTTGGAATACATGACTTCAATCAACAAAAAGTTTGAGGTAATTTTATTAAATTGAAATACATTTTCTGCAGACAAATATGCACATTTTAAATACAATACAGACTGAAATGACAGTAAAAGACCTTTGGAAATGAAGAAGAATGACAAAACTAGCAGTCTGACACACTGCCTAGACATACAGTATATGTGTAGTGTAGCATTGTATACACGGCTTAGATAGTTGCAAACAATTACAGCCATTAGCCACAGATTGTTTGTTGAGTTACTTTAAAGGCAGGAACAAATTAATATTTTCATCTGACAATTGCTGAGTAAGTTAATCATTATTTACTGTTGTTGATTGCCACTGATATGAATTTTAATTAACCATGAACACTAATGATTGTAAATGATTGAACTGTGATATCAAACTTGATCACATTAAGCTGGGTCTTCGGACATTTGGGATTAAAGTCTAAAGTTTCACCCCAGAGAAGTCTGCGTTTCTAATGTCCAGTTGATGCTGCTGACTTTTCCATGACTCACATCTGATTCTTCAGATAAGCTATAAATACCCTGTGCTGATATCAACATGGACTTGGAATTTGCTGCCGGAATCTTCAATGAGTTTCCTTTTTGCCAATGTGATCATGTCAAAAGCATAAATTAAATTTCTCTCAAAATGTAGCAGAAGGAATAATTCATTATACCTGATCCAGGGTCATTAGAGACAACTAGATTGTTTCAAATTCTGCATCAGTGTTTTTAGTTGTTAACGCTCATGTAGCTGCCGGCTCTCCAGAGGTTGAGAAATAAAATCCAGACAGAAAAGTTAACTCAAAAAGCATTTACAAGGAAATGAAACACAGAATCACACAGGGCAGTTTTATGCCATATATGAGTTAGAGTTAAGTTTCGCTTTACTTTGGTCGACTAATCCTTCTACAGAAACTGTAAATTGTTCTCAGTAGTTTTATTGTTTTTTTATTACTCACTGGAGACACACCTGATCATTGTATAACTGACAGATATCAGGCTGTTGTTGCTGAATCTAAAATTTCCTCAAGGATAAATCCCTAGACTTTTCATTTATACATTTATTTATAGTCCTGGGTGGCAACATGATACTAAAAATAAACATAATAACTGTAGTACAGCATATCTATACTCACATGACACATAAATGACATATTTGTCTTATCACAACCAGCTTGTAAACTTTATTGAACTTTTCTAGAACACCAGGACATGATTTTATTATTTTTAAAAAATCTTGTAAAGTGATTCATGTGTTTATCTCAAACACGTTAAACTAATGTATTGCTCTTGTTTTATGGAAAAATACAAAGCTGAGTCAAAGCACTTGCTTTAAATTTAAAAATTGTTCCAATAGCCTGTAAATCACTTAATCATTTAGATTTCAAGTAAGTGTTTGACCTGCTCATTGGCTGTAATTCAAACAGTGGTTTCTCCAATTCAAAGTAAAACTAATCCTGATTCGTTGAGAACTTTTCATACGTACTTTCATGATCCTGTAATCGGAAACACTCAAATGTACCAAGATCTGTCACAACTGAGGCAAATGGTCTCCCATCTTGAGTCTGGTTTACTGGAGGTTTCTTCCTCTAAAGGGAGTTGTCCCTCTCCACTGTGCTTGCAAACAGGAAAGAACAGGAAGGAACTGAAACAGTAATTTTATGTAATAGCTGAGTAGGATGTTTATAATGTAGGCCACATGGTCATCTTTGGATTTATTCCTCCACAATGTGAAACATTTTTTTTCTTGCTAACATAGTCCAGTAACATCTGCTACTAAGATCTGTCACAACTGTGCACATTTAAAAACCATCTTTTCACTTTTCCATGTCATGTAGCCAAGGAAAAACACTTTCCTGGGCCGTACCACATGTAGATGTACATGTGGCTTGTACAAGTTAACAATCACTGGTACAAGTTCAGTTCAATATACAATTAAATGCAAAAATATAACATAAAAAGTACATACAGCAATTTCATAAGCACTAGTACATCCAGTCACTAAAACATTGCACATAATGGTTTCATGAAGCCCAAAAACTTATCAAGCTGCTTTCTACCTACTCTTTGCTTTCTCACTAACATGTGTCAGTTATGGTACACCAACAACTCCAGGTCATAATTGTACACTAATACATGTGCACACACACATACACATTCATGTCAACAGTGTGCTTCTTAGGTTGCAAGGGGACTGTTTATGTTGCAGGTTGGTCTCTGGGAAAACT
>JAUBNQ010000006.1:12860020-12877538 GCA_032353495.1 Ctenopoma kingsleyae
TACACATTCATGTCAACAGTGTGCTTCTTAGGTTGCAAGGGGACTGTTTATGTTGCAGGTTGGTCTCTGGGAAAACTTGGTAACTAAAACTCTTCTGTGCTTTATCCATGTAAATTACGTGCTGCTGTGCTATGGTGACAGTGTGTTTTCAGCCACTGTCTGCTGGACAGCTCTCCAAGCAGAACAAACGACAGGACACAGTAACCACTTTATTCCAAACCAGTTGCTCTTCTTCCAGCTACTGGTACAAAGGAGCTACTTCAGCTTGTGCTACTGACTCAAAGATAAGATAAAGGAAACTGCAAATTGAAAGGAGACAGTGTCAGACTTTGTATGTAAGTACAGGTTCATCACAAATGTAAGAAATTTACTGGTGCTACTGGTAGTAACAAGCTGACTTGTTAACAACCCTGGGTTAAAAGAGTGTAGTTACTGTTAAAAGAAACCAATGTTGCCTGTTAATAGGAAACAGTACGTGAACAGTGACTTCCCTTGTCACAGTCACATCAACCACGACTTCATGTAACAATTTTAAAAAATAGTTTTTTTAATTTGAATTGAATGTAAGATGCTTATATGTAGTACTGCAAGAAAATCAGAGAGTGAATGTGCCATAAAAAAAATATGGTGAGCATAAAAACACCTGTTGAATCAATATGTGCATTGACCTGGGTGACGTATTAAAGAGCAAAGACACACACACACACAGATGGGAGGGCTAGAGATGATGAGGTGATAAAGAAGTCATAAAAGCTGATGTCAGATATTATCTTCTGGTCATATGAGAAAAGAGGAAATTCATCACTGACAGCCTCACAGGTGAGTGACACAGCTTTTCGCAAAAGGTTTTCATATATCTATATAGAAAAACCTTAAAAATAATAATACTGCACTTGATAATACTATAATACTATAGTTGTATAGTGAACAAAAATAAATCTTCCAAACATTAAAAAATTCAAGTATATTTATTCTAGTTTTAATTTATGATAGTAAAAATCTTTAATGTGTAAAAAATAGTCAATTGTGACTACTTAAAACGTTAAAACCCAATTTATATACTTTTTATTATATATATATATACATATATATACAGTATAACAAGAACAGTGAAATGGTGATAAACAACAAGGATGAGATGATCTAACAGCCACTAATATCGAAAATATGTGTTGAGTTTGAAAGAGCACATTTATTTCCTTTTAAAGATTATTCCCATATATAATTTCTGTTAACTTGTTACTGCTATTACTGACGTGTGCTGTATGTTTCACCTAAACAAAAGACGGTTTGGTTGTAAGTTCAGTCATGACAGTGTAGAGGTGGTTATATTTAATATGACTCATAAGCAAAGAACTAATTTTATGTTTGTGAGTTTGGAAAAATGACATGGGGTCTGATGTCACAGATACTGTAGCAACCAGAACAAATGTACTACATGTGGGCTCTGACAGAATGAGTTCTGTTTGACTGTGTGTTTGTGATTTTGTGTTTCAGGATCATCTTTCAGGACACTGATTTGTTCCCTGTTTTTGTGGCACTGAAAACACTATTCTGTGACAATGCAGCTGAATTTCATCACCCTGACTCTTTACTTTCTTGGCTCAGGTAAAAACAATATTTACATTTCTTATAAAGACTTTTAAAAATAAGTCCTTGCACCACATGTTGAACTGGCTCCAGGATTATTAATGGTTAATAAACAATTTATTACTGCTTTATAAAGAAATCACAGGCCATTATTACACGAGAGAGCATTCTGCTGGTGTTTATCATTTCTGATTTCTATCCATTGATAAATGTTCATGGGTTGTTTTTACGTTCTAATAAGGTATAAATGTTGATTAATCATTAATAAAGAATTCTACTCATCATGTTTGCAGTTATAAGCAATATTTTGGTCCAGATTTAATGAAAGAAAGATTTTTCACAGTCTGGGACTACAAAACATATTATTAATACTTAGAAATACTAATTTACTAATTAATACTAATTTACAAAGCATTAACAAACTATTTATTGGCAACAATAAATTTTAATTTACCTTTTTATAAAGAGTAGCATTATATAAAGTTTATTTTCTTCACAGTGAAAGCCTACAATAGTGATAGTACAACTCACACTATTTTATTCAGACAGCTAATAAACAGTAATGAAAACTGTGCTAGTTGGTAGTGACAACGTTTTCTTACCCTCAAATGTTGTAAAAACATAATGTGATGTCGTGAAATTAAAGTGTGTTTTATGTAATAAACTGAGAGGAGGAAATGAAAAGTAAGTTGTGCAGGGGAAAATTTCACCTCCACGAGCCCAGTTTTAATTCCTAACTTTTAACAACCAGTACAATTATGAGCATGTACTGTCACAACTACATAGTTTTACATTACCTTTGTTTATTGGGAAAATAAATGTATCATTTTGTGAAATATTTTAATAGAACTATAGGAAATAGAAAGGTGGGGCTTTTCTTTTACAAAGGTCACAGCTCAGGAGTCATAAAGTGTTGACAGTAACATGGGTTGTTACCTTAGCTATTGGGTAAATGATCAGGTTTATTGTCTCCATAACGTGTAGTTCCCAAACATACAATGAAGACAACTATCTTTATTTCTGATTACTAAATTGCACCATAAATATTTGTGATTCTGATTATCATTAACTAAAAGACATAATAAATTACAGCAAACACTTCAACATTTCACAGATGTCAATAAAATGACCTGAATGTACATTAATTCTCACTATATTAATGTGCTGAAATGTTAATGTGTTATCACATGTGGAACATTTTTTATGAGTCTCCATCAACATCCTTATCTGGGTTTTTGTTTCACCTGATGCAGTAATTCTGTGTGGAGCACAGTCTGAGACAAGCCCAACAGCAAGTGCAAATACCGTCACTGAACTCACAGCCTCTTCAGTGGCATCACCACCAAATACCACACCCGTCACAGACACAACTCACCCAATTGAAAGCGCTGCCACAGCCGGCGAGACCACCCCATCCCCAGCTACACAAACTGAAGTGACGGACACAACAGTATCCAGTACACCTCCTCCTACCGAGTCTGCGGGAGCAGAAGGGCTTTCATCTGGTGCTATAGCCGGCATTGCCATCGGCTCTATTGCTGGGGTGGCTGCAGTTGGTGAGTGTAATACACAGTGACTACCATTTACTTTACTTTACTTTACTTTACTTAGCAGACGCTTTTATCCAAAGCGACTTACAAGGAGAACATTTAGTTAACAACTTCTTTCTGCTTCCGCAGTAACACATTATCCTGTTATCCATTAACAAAGATAAACAAGCTTTGATACTGGACAAGACAGGCACAAGACAAGCGCTACTGCCCCTCTTGTTGATCCTGAGCATCTGAATGAATCATCTGATCTTGAAAATTGTGTGGTCATAAATTATAGCTGATTTCAGTGCTCTTCACTAATTCTTATTCTACTAATTGTGTTTGAATACATTCACAATTGATCTGGGTGGCGGTGGCTCCGTTGGCAAAGCAGTGACCCCCAGAGTTAGTGGTACAACTCCTAACTGCATGAGGTATCCTTGGACAACACGCTGAAACCCTGTAGCAGTGCCATCATTTATGTGTAGCTTTCCAACAACTATTTCCCCAAGGAGATCAATAAAGTAAATCATTATTATTATTATTATAACTATTATAAAAATACAACACATCATGGACATGGAGGAGCTACTTGCTGCTGGCAAAACTGAAAAATAGTGGACAGAGTAAAGGGGCTCTGGTTGGTAAAAATACTCAACTGAAACTGCTTCAATCTGCTGTTTAATAAAATGAACATTCAAAAGTATCTATCTATTTTCAGGTGGAGGTATCTTTGGTGCACTCAAGTACACTGGGAGGATCTGAGACTGGTTCTTTCCAAGGAAGGACTGAAATAGTTAAGGAGTGTAAGCTAAAACATTTATCATCCTATGGTCAAAGAGATTGGACCCTGACCTTATTAACTGGAGAATGCAAAAGTAATTTTGTCTGAAAGGCCCAAGTCAAAATAAAACGTTATACAGCATATACCTGTATAGCAGAAGATGACGTCATGGGCCAGGAGGAAGACATAAACTACTTTTCCATCTTTACGGACTGATTTTAGATGATAATATAAATTTTAGTTGATTAAAAAGGAAGGAAATAAAATGGAAACTTGTGTTATGGATGCAAAGCAGCTGAAATGAATGTTTGATTTTAAAACCTAACTTTTCTTAATGTCTCTCACATTTGATATGTGATAGGTCCAAGTAATGGTCAAGAATTTGTAATAAGTAGTTTTTTTACAATGGCATTTTACTCAGTGTTTGGAACGTAGGTAGTAAAATAAAATATTATTTTTAATTTTAAAAAAATCAATAAAATTAAATAAAAAAATACTACTGTTTTCTCATTATTGAGCTTCTGACTCAAAATGATTTGTTTTAATAGGTTTCCTCAGAGAAAAATCACTCCATATTTTTAACAATATTTTGAATGATGAACAGCTTCCTGCTCTCTCTTAATTGCCATCTGTGACACGCTACTGAAATGTTTTTGTGTTAATATCACAATAGTAGTAAAGTCCAGTGCTGGTTATGTAAGTACTTCCTCTATTGTTTGTCCATTTTTGAATGTAATGAGAGTTGCATAAGTTTGCATAAGTCATGAAAGAGCATGTTGTGGTCTCAGCTCACTGTTTTAGTTACCTAAGTAACTTAATTGATTGTGTATTGATTTTCACGACTACAGCTCAAAGCCATGAGACTTATTCACATGTCGTGTTCATGTCATGTTATTTAAACCATTAAATTATAAACAGCCCAGTGGCCTCTACTATTTCTATTAAAAATAAAATCTTAAACATTTTTTTGCTCCACAACGTATCCTAACATGGAGAGGTACTGCTGGAGAAGCCTCCTGTGACCGAGGTTCACACAGCAGCGCTGAGATATTAGCTTCTAAAATTTATTTCATGTGGTTCTCCCTTCTAACTGAACAGAGAATTTCAGTCATTTCTACTGCTTGATTGTATGAAATACAGTTTCACGATGTGTAATTAATGTTCACTGAAGTGGCTCAGTTGGCAGAGCAGTCATCTGTGACCACTGCTGTGTTGCTGGAAACAGAGAAACTCTGATGATAAGAGACGTAAAATTGAACAATGGATCTGGAACTGAAAAACCAAAATAATGAGATAAAAGAGGCTAAAATGCTCTGTAGACGTATCCTGAGTCACATCATATGTTGGTCATTTTTCGTTCATCATATAAAAATTATTAGGAGCTAAAGGTATTTTTTCAAATATGCCAGTGAAAAATATCTCTACATGACTAAAAATTACTTTACGTACAGAAGTACAAGTAAGTCTCTGTAAAAACGTCTACGTCTGAAAAGTCCAGATTTGTTTCTTACCAGATGCTCAGGCCTGGTTAGTTTTAATTTACGTAAGTGTTATTCCTGAGAATTTACTTTGAACAATCATCAGCATACAATGAATTCTTCTATTCAGAAATTTACCCATTAGGGAGCAGTAATTTAATTTAAAAAAATTGGGGGGGGATTTAGCTTCACTGGGGCACACTAGTACTAAATTGTGTTGCAGTAAAAGTATAAGTAACATAAAATAGACATAGTAGTACGTACTGCAACTTCAGATTGTAATTGAATACAAAATTGTACTACTGGTTACCTAATACTGGATGATGGGTTAATATTCAACATGCAGAAGTCATTTAGGGGAATGATAAACGGGAACAGACTCCATCGGAGTAAATGATAAAAGAAATAACACTTAATAGCACTAAATAATTAATTTATTTGACATTTTGGACCCAACACGCTGATGAAAATTTTTTTTCTGTGCTAGATTTTTACATAATTGACAAAATTCACTGACAGATCTATATGATTTAATTGTCAATAAATAAACCACTACCAATCTAAAATTTGTTCTTTGGTGTGTAAGTAACTTAGTTAGTTTTTTTTTACACATCTACTAAAGACAAAGACATAATTATATTTCTATTTCTACATCAGCTTCCATGATATCAAGGTTTTATTTAAAAGTGGACTTTAGACCCCATAAGGCCCTCAGGGTTTTATGATATGGTCATTAGCTATGGAAATGTCAACATTGGATGCACTTAGTAAGAAAACAGCACTGTTGTCAGCCAGGCAAACTACAGTTAATGCCCCCAGACGTGTGATTAGCCCATGTGGTTTGCGTGAGAGCCAGAGGGAATGAGTGTGTACATATGTTGGGGGAGCGGAGTGTCCTATCTTAGAGTATTTTCAAAGATGAAAATAAAACATTTTTTGAAACAGAGTTACATAATTCCATGTTATTCTGTATATTCTTTGTAGGCAGTTTTGTTTGACTCATTGAATTCCAGCTATTTTTAAATGTCATGTTTCAACATAACTTTACCTGTACTATAACCTCTTTGCATATTTATTTACTGCATGAGTGAGTGTTTGGACAGCTTGTGTTCACTTAACATAATAAAACCTACCCTTGTATGCTTGTGTATTCCCTTGTATCTTTGTATAACAGCCCCAACTCTGCAAGTGATCAGCTTAGAGTATTTTTTTTGTCCCAGTGACATGTTTTATACTATTTAAGTGTGCTGTGGTGCTGCTTGTTATATGTTCTCATTTGCAAAGTGAGACTTTGAATAATCTCACAATGTTTGGATTCTGATATCTCGATGTACTGCGCATACACTCATAGAGGTTGCATATTAGACCGTGATTGGCTTCCAAATTAGTTGTGATGTCACATATGTCTGTGTGTACGTGTGTGAAATACAGATTGTAGGTGAGACCAGAGAAAACCTTCCTCTGCAGCAGATTAATTTGAAAACAGTCTGTTGGTATCAAACTTCACTTATACATCATTATGCACAGTGAAGGTGAAACATTATAGTAACAATAAGTTAAACAAATTTTGGAGTGAGTGAGTAAACAGGATTAGATAGAAAACAGGGACATTTAGTATTAGTAGTAATTGTAGTATAAAATACCAGGTTGTATAAAGTAATAAAATACACTACTTTCTAGCACATAATCTGTAAAATACAAAACTGTGAATAGTATGATGAGTTGAGCCACAACTTTAACTCCACCTGGCGGTTTCAGTATTGTGTTGTTCATAGGTCAGCATGTGAAAAATGTAATGCCGACCATGATCAGCAGGTATCAGAACACACAATGCATCACAGCTTGCTGGTCAGAGTGCCATTATTGTGTAGTTTAGGAAGTGTGATCTAGTTTTGCCAGTGACTACAAACACGGCATGTTATTCTAATCTTAGTCAAAGTTTTGTTGCCTAAACTTTACCACAAACGGAAGCATGGACATTCAAGTTAAAAGTCACAGCACCACAGAAAATCTGAATCGGATGTAGCAGGAAACTGTAGCACAATCAATCAATTAATTAATCACCAAACTCTTATATACCACCTACAACCTTTGCACTCAGGTCCAACGTGGCCAAGATCCCACTGACTGTGTGTTTCTAACTATCCCAGTGTGGTGGGCGAGGCTGCAACAACAGTTGCTCTGATAACTCAGATAACTTTATCTTTTCCCCTCACAAACCAGCCTCATCACAAACAGCCCCAGAAAGCTAATCATGCAAACACACTTACGCATGCACACATGAACATACAACATTTCTTTTCCTTCAGGCATTAACAAGCTCAGTGGTTCAAGGGAAGAGAAAGGAAAGATAGTAGTGACCACAGTACATTTTTGGTTAGGCTCATGTACTGATGTATAATACATGGGGATCAGACATTAAGCTCATTAAACTCCAGCAATCAGATGTGAACCAGTTGCTGTTTGCTGCCAATATACCTGAGGTTCCTGTGTGACCTGGGAATATTATTCTTTGTGCCATCAATTATCTCAACTATTCACATAAATAAATCAAACTATGTGAAGAAATCAGTGTTACCTTTGCTATTGATGCAGCAGGATGAGTAGAAACCTGAAGCAACAAAGGACCAAGTGGAGGCTGAGAGGGTAAGTGATCAGACCAGCTTCAAATGTTTCTCATAACCCAGGTGAACCTGATTCATTGATGGTCTCCCACCCACTTATATTGGTTTCAGTAAAGCGTTAGTGACCCACAAAGTGATTTGACAGGCTGGCAGGGATAATATTTTTCAAGAAACACTGCACACTGGGAAATATTAGGATCAGTCTTTAAACTTTCATGTGTCTAAATATACACACACATCATGACTTGTATAGACGTCTCCCTCTAGTGGGTGCAGTTTGAAACAAACAGCTTTGTCAGACGGCCTTGTTCAGTGCGGGTCAGAGGTGCTGACATAAATCCAATCGTCTCATGATCTGCTCATGAACCCTGAAGTTCACTACAGGAAAAGCACAAACTCTGACCTCTGCTTGTTATTTAATACACACCTATCTATGGAATAAACATATGTTTTAATATTTATGCTTTGCCGGTGCTGTATAAAGTCATGACATACGGTTTGTGTAACATTTTTGTCATAACCAAGGTTAGCTCCATGGTACAACTCACAACCCCTTAGCTTAATGCAGGCAACACGAAAGCTGGAAAGGAGGTGGCGCTCCACAAATTCAGATGAATTTTGGCTAGCCTGGAAAGATAATTTAATAATGAATTTTAAAAAAACCCTCCGTAAAGCTAGAACCACATATTATTCTTCATTAATCGAGGCAAATAAGAACAACCCCAGGTTTCTTTTCAGCACTATAGCCAGGCTGACAAAGAGTCATAGTTCTGTTGAACCTAGAATTCCTTTACATCTCAGCAGTAATGACTTTATGAATTTCCTTACAAATAAAATCATAACTAATAGAGAAAAAATCGATCAGACCCTCCCTGCAACTGGCATGGACAGATGCACTTGTCCAACAGTTCTAGATTTGTTTCTAAGACCTCAGACTTACTTAGACTGCTTCTTTCCTCTAGATCACGCAGAGTTAATCTCAATAAGTAATTCATCTAAACAACCTACATGTCTTTTAGACCCCAGCCCGACTAGACTGATCAAAGATGTTCTATCTTTGATCAGCTTGTCCATAATAAATCAGATAAATATAACTTTAATAACGGGCTATGTACCACAGGCTTTTAAGGTAGCTGTAGTCAAACCTCTACTGAAAAAAACAGCACTTGATCCAGAGGTTTTAGCCAATTATAGAGCGATATCCAATCTGCCCTTTATTGCTAAAGTCCTTGAAAAAGCTGTGGCAAAGCAATTATGTGACCACCTGCACAGGAACAATCTGTATGAAGATTTTCAGCCAGGATTTAGAGTAAATCATAGTACAGAAACAGCGCTGATAAAAGGCACTAACGATCTTCTCTTAGCTTCAGACAACGGACTTCTCTCTATACTCGTCTTGTTAGATCTTAGTGCTGCATTTGACACTGTAGATCATAACATTTTATTACATAAACTGGAACATGTCATTGGAATTAAAGGAACTGCACTAAGCCGTATCTGTCAGATAGAACTCAATTTGTTCACGTTAATAATCCACTATCATGCCATCATTGCATGTTATTAACTTTGTGTCCTCTCTCTCTCTATCTCTCTGTACCTTTCTGCAGGTGTCCTTGGCCTTGAAGCTGTGTCGCTGTGTTTACAGTCGCTGGTCCTACCAACCTGCCCAGTGTCTCCTTGTTTCTGTTATGATCTCTGTTACCTGCTGTTCTTTTCTCTCCTCTGTCCACTCACCCCAACCGGTCGAGGCAGATGAGCTTGAGTCTGGTTCTTCTGGAGGTTTCTTCCATTAAAGGGAATTTTTCCTCTCCACTGTCACCTAGTGCTGCTCAAGTGGGACTGTTGGGTTTTCTATATTATTCTGTATATACTTATATTTTGCAGTGTAAAGTGCAATGCAGTGCTATGTAAAGTGCCTTGAGATGACCTTTTTTATGATTTGGCACTATACAAATAATGTCAGATGTTGTTTAGCTTGTTATACTGCCCCCAGGTTGTTCAGAATATTACTACCTCTGTGTATTTCTCTTGGATAGTGTTGAAACAAATGGTCATTATTATAGCTGACTGGTGGAAATTTACACAGGGCCTCTTCCTTGAGTTGAAATATCCACATGGCTGGCTGGATGATGGGTTAAAAAATAAACACACGAAGTTAATATTGAACTTTAATCATTTGTAGACTCGGAAGTGAGTTAGATGTAAAGTCAGCGTTATTCCTGGAAGTATTGTTGGTGCATTTTTACAAGGTTGCTTTGGTGTGTCAGTACAGTTACATTCACCTGTCCTGCTTATAAATACTAAATGTAAAAATAAAATATAAAATGCGCTTTGACATAAAACACCCCGTTCTAATGCTTTGTTAAATGAAATATACAGTACATATACAGTTTTAATTACTGGCATTACATTAAATATAATAAATTATGTCTTGCAGTCCACAACTGCATGAGCACCATGATGGATGTATTCAAACAAGCATCTTACACTAGGTTTGACTGACAACTATGGCTGAATCTGAAAGCAATATTTTCCCACTGTCAGTTCAGTTTCACTCAACATATGAGTTCAGCTTGAAATCCTTAAGCGTAAATATGACTACACATCCACCCCTTTTCTCTCTCAAAAATGCATTAAGATGATGTCAAAGGGTTTGCTTGTTTCTTAACAACATGTCTCTGTGTAGCGTATTTACATCCTGTAATGGCAGGACTCTCTCCACAAGAGGAGCGCTCTCCTAGCAGGCAGCGTCTGGCTCCGGCTCCTTTTTTAGGCCCAGTTCACACAGGTTATCACTCGTTCACAGGGTCTAAAGCCGGCATGTCTGATATTTGCTGTGGGGGGAGGTGACCAGCTCATAGAAGAGGACATAGGCATTGCTGCTGCGAATCTGGCTGGAAGACATTGGGCTCACCCTGCACAGAACATACAGTATAACACACACTGTGGTTACAACACTGATCATCTCAGAGCGTTGTTTGTTAGGGAACACTTATGAATTTTAACAATTTACGTCTCTTAGAAATATTAAAACCACACAGCCGTCACTACCAGCCAGACGCAAACATGACCGCCACCTTTAATTTGTGAATAAGTTGGCACACCTCGCTACAGCTAGAATGGGGTCATTTTCAATGACAGCAGGTAGATACAGTAAAGCATAATTAGACTATACAGCTTCCTCCAAATCTGATACAATGATATGAGAGGTAATATGATGATGTGAGAGTTGATACCTGGAGTCGTTGTAGCTGTACCACTCCCCCAGCGCTGGGTTTTTGCAATAAGCTGTGTAATGGCCTCCCAGTGCATTTCCAGAGTGGTTGGATACTGCATACAGATTGTACACAACACGCTCTGCAGGCAGAGACAACACAGTCAGCACTTGTCAAATCCAGCCGGCCTTGAAAAACACATGAATTATTGTTATCTCCTGCAGACACTCACCGCTGTTTTCTGATGCAAACTCTCGCAGGTCCAGTTCTTTGAGAGGGAAGTTTACATATGTGTTGAGTTTGCTGGATCGGTTCTTTGAGTCTGAGAAACGTTTCAGATCTGAGAGAAGCACTGAGTCAAGAAACAACAATATGTTTTTTTGGGTGGATGTTTTTATTTGTAATGCAAGCAGCTGCTGGAATTAAGGGTGAAGAGGTAATGAGTTAATAGAAGCTGAACAGCTCCGTAGATTTGTCAGGAGAAAAGGATACGAAGTACAAGGATCTGAGGAAACTTCTGGATGCTGAATCGTTTGGTGCATTTCCTCCTGGCTTTGCATTTGTTGCACGTCTAAGAGAGAGCCACAGAGAGGCAGTGAGATACTGCTGCAGTAACATTCATGTGTGAAATATGCTGTTATTTATAGGAGGCTTCTTACTGGTCTCTCTTCTCCATCCAACACATCTTCTTTTGTAAAGAGTCTTAAACAGTCTTTGAGAGTCACTTCGCCGGAGTTCTTCTGTGGGGACACAGAGTTTGTCCAGTCAATAAAAAGCTAATTACACAAGACTGCAAGACTGTATAGCCTAAGCAATACTATTTTACAAAATATTGATGGTTACACCGTATGAGAAAAACCTTGTGCATGAGTGTAATGACCTGTGCAATAGGTACTGATAGATCCCAGAATGGATCAAACACAGTGGAGCGAAAGCCACAGTCGGTGCAAGTCAGAGAGCTTTTCAGCTGGCCAACGAATAGATCTAAAGGCAGAAACAAGAGATTGAGAATTACATTTAATAAACATATACATTCAAGAGAGGTTTAAGGTATATGCGGCTATAAACTAATTTCACCTACCTACTACTTTGCTGTCCTCTCTTTCCAAGTACATATTCCACATCCGTTTCCCTTTTTCATCATCCCTGTGAACACAAACATTTCATATAGTTCACAAAGTTTGGGTATTACACATTTGTCATATTAAGCTCATAGATGATCACTGCAGCCCAGTCAGCTGTGTTGCTGGCAGTGAAAGGTGTCAGTGACATAGCAGGTTATGAGCGACTTATTGGGGGCAGAGGTGGCTGGTGAGTCGACTTACGAAAGGTGGTCAAAGTCCTCGTCAGACACCTTAGGGCAGACTGTCACTCTGTTCACCTCATTATGTAGACCATCCAGTAAGAAACGCAGAAACTCCTGGGCGTCCTGCTGACTGCAGAGAGACACAGGGCGAAATAGTTACTTTTTCATTGATCATTATTTCAACTCTTTCAAACTAAGTGAGCTGAATTTGAATGAAGACAGTGGACTTACCTGCAGCCTACAAATTTGGGAGCGTATCTCTGGATCTGGCTCTTGAAATCAGACGGACTGATGGCCTCATTCACAGATGTCCACAGGCTTTGAGTCAGTCTAGCAAACTCTGAGATGAAGGGACACCAGAAAGAAACTGAGACAATAATCATGTTTATTTCATTTTGTGAACAACACAAAATTGATAACACAAAATTCTAAATATTTAGAAGGGAGTTCCTAAGATTTAAACCTTTATTGATAAAATAATGACGCACAATTGCTACAAATCCACTAACATTAGACTTTTATGTTTGAAGGCTGCAAATTTCTGATCTCGATTATGACATTTCTGTTTAACCAGTCGAATACAATTTGGACTTAGCAATTAGTATGAAAATAAATATTATATTCTATGCCGGATGTTAGGTTTGGTTTATTCAGTCACATAAAGTACTTGGAAAAAAGCACAAGCCAAACAAAAAGAACTAGCTTTATAGCTTAACATTTTGTATCAATTATAGTGAAATTATGTAAAGTCACAGTAGAAGAAATTAGGGCCTTGTGCTGCAGACATTGGGAGCAAAAGTGTTATTATAAAATGCTACAGTGGCCTGTGAAAATACACTGCGCAGAAACACACTCTAAAACGGCCTGCAGGTGGGAAATAGCCACTTAAGTCTCGTGCCAGCACACATTTTGTACTCATTGCAGTTTGGTGGGTTTAATTAAGAATCTGGCCTGAGTGTCAGTGCACTTCAGCAATACATGTACAGAGAATGGAGAGTTTAAAGTACATATAAAATAAAAATGATGTGACCTACTTCCAGATCATAAAGTGGCTCAACATTTACCCAGCATGACACAGGTTTATGATGCTTCTCATTATGCTGCTAATGTATTGTTCAGCAGCTCCTGACGTCCTACCTTCCATGAGAGCAGCGTTAGTCCTGCAGTTGTTGTTGAGTTCGGTGCGATGGATGTTTCTCAGGCAGTAATCTCTCAGCTCTGGAGTGTTACTCAGACATTGTAGGATAGAGTTCATGAAACACTGGAAATGACAGAGTAAAAAAAAACAAAACACAGTAAATAACTAAATGAGGATCCAGATTCAGTTGGTGGGTTCAGCAGGTTAAAGTGTAAATAAAGAGTAATGTGCTGCACATTAGACACAAAGTCATTTAATGGCACTTACTGTGTTTCCCAAGTTCCTCAGTCCCACGAGACCCTGAGGACTCTTGTTCTGTTAAAAGAAAATGAAAGGAAATTCTGGTTTATTCATTCATATACTGGAGACAGATATGTTTAACAGGTACCACAAAAGGTTTTATATAGCATGAGAAAGATACAGAGAACAACATACAGTAGCATAAATTAGCTATTCAATAATCAAAGTTATGAAGGTTTTAAGAAATCATGTGAGCAAACTCCAAACCTTAAACTCATTGAGCAGATTCATCTTTTCTATTAGCTGGTAAACACACATTTTAAGCCAATTCTGACCACTGTGTCAAAACCTTTACCAACAACTATTGCAAAAAAGGGACAGAATCATAAAAATATTAAAAAGCAACTCTGGCTTTGATGTCCACTTATTTGGGCTTGTGACTGGGTCAAAGTGGGCACCATGAAGGCTCCACTTCAAATGTATGGGCTGATAAGCAGCCTGAGAGCAGCTCTGTAGTCCTTATGTGCAACTTATGATTTTCAAATGAATATCACTGAGTTGTACTGATGCTAAAGATAAAGATATATGGAGCAATGTGCTAAAAGTGCATAAATTAAACTGCTACATGACTTAATACAGGTTTTTATTATTCTCTCATCAGTGTAACCTGCTGCCTACACCCCAACTGATGAGGTGTCACGTTATAAACTACAGTGTGACAGCAGCTGTATTACATTCCACAAGTGTGAATAAGCCTTCTTGAAGGCCTCATTTATTCAGTCCATCCATTTATGATGGTCACAATCCTGGCAGCATTGCAGCACTGTGCTGTGGATATCAGCTCTGACATGTCTTGATGAAATGTGTGAATGTGTCCTAACCTCTGCAGAGTGACAACACCAGAGCATGTGATGCAGAGTAAAGAGAAAAGCTCTACTGAGAATCAGCAGAACAGAACACGGTGTTGTTTGGGTGAAACGTTTCACATCACTGCCCAAGTCAAGGATCAACTACTTTAGTTTCTGATGTATGTGGTGCCACTGGTAGCGAAGAGTTAATCATCTGTAGTTAGTGCAGTGTTCATCTACTGATTATTAATTTTAGAGTTAGACTATTGATGTATGTATGTGGTAGTAACAATGTGAGATTTCTACAGTGTTTTCACTTTTCGATTTATTTCAATTTTATTTAGTTTAGACTTCCAGACATGACCTGCAAACCATGAAATCGTTGCTCCTTGGGCTGCTTAAGCAAGGACTGGATAGATCAATTAAGTCAGCAATATCTGTAGGTAATAACTGTACTGCTATAAAATTGTTCTGTTTCTTTGTGAGATGACACACAAAACAGCCAAAATAGAGATCCAGCGGACTAGTGTTTTATTGTGAAAAGCCTAACCCAACAGACCCACTTGAGCAAGCAAAATGACAGTGGAGAGGAAAAACTAAAGCAGAACCAGGCTCAAGGTAGGCGGCCATCTGCCTCGACTGGTCGGGGGGAGTATTCAACAAAAAGCTAAGTAACTGTGAAGGACATGAGTACTTCTGACATTTTCTTTACCACCATAAATAAGTATTTTGTAGTCAGTATCTGGGTATTAACAGGTGACATATTGGCCTGTAAACTGTGAGCTCACCATGAGTGACAGAACACTGTAACTGTGTAACACGATGACTTGGAGCAAGTCAGCAGTGACACGCATCAGCGTCTCTGCATGTGGAAATAACAGCGCCAAGGATGCAGCACACTGCATACGGAAGCATAAATAAGGGCAAAATCGCAAATGCGTAAGCGAGTGAGCAGCAACGTCAGCTACCTGTCAGTCATATAAATATCCTATAGTTCAGTTTTAATTCTACTTTGAGTCTTACTGCCTTTTTACTCTGTTGCTGTTGTATAAAATGTGTATTTTCTTTTAATTTGTAATGTAAAGTAATGAATTAGTATTTTAATACCAATTTGCTTATGTCATAAATAAATATGAACAGATGTTAGTACATCCTAATTTGCTTCTGTCCTTATCAAGACAAAAGTTGTTCAACTCTGAAAACAAAACACCGAGAATATGAGCTATTAACAGTCTGCTTGGCTTAAATTCTCTCCCCGTGTTTGTTTCCGTTCTTCTCTGCAGTATTCAAAAATGAACATATGGTGTGAGTCCCAGTCTGCTGAATACTGACCAGCAGGGCTCGGCACACTCAGCAGGCGGCTGCTTGTGATAAAAAAAAAAAAAAAAAAAAAGCATTCAGGTAATCTTTGTGCTCTGAACAAGAACACTCTCCACTGGTTGGCATAACCTCAGAGAAAGCTAAAGAACGGAATGTCCTAAACCAGCTTTGCATGCCTGGTCGAGACTGTATAACATGTGACCAAAGAAGCAGCAAACATGATGCCAGCTACGCCACTTAAACACAAGCATGCATACCAGAACAGAGATCATATCTGAAAGCCAAAGATACCTACAGTATTAAAGAAATGACCTCTGGACAGCTCATTCACACTGCTGTAAACTCTTCCAGCCCACATGGACTCAGATATGTGCAGGCCGTGGGCAGCTGTGTGTTAACAAAATGTACTGTGGAGACGATAAGGTGGCATTCCTTATCAGCAGCACTCCTTCCTATTACACAACAAATGTCACTCTTGAGTTCTGACTTTGATGCAGGCAGTTGCTGTTCTGAACTCCCCATGCACTGTGCTCACAGCCTGGTTCCTCTCCACTCAGGATGACTCTCCGAGCACCATTATGATGTTCATGGAGTTGGATGAAGCTGGAGATGGTGGTCATCCATTTTTTGGCAGCATGGTCCAACCAGTCGTGTGTTAGGACAATTAACTTAACTTTTGACTCAACCATATCTTGACTTAATCCTTATCATTTCACTTCAGCTGCTTCCACAGCTGCACAGTGTTGCACAGATTTTTAGAGACAGGTCAGATTTAGGCACCAACAAAGCTCTTTTTCCATGTGGTTACAAAGATTGAGATTTTACAGTTTCTTTCCCACAATTATCTGTCATCATGAACTTAACTGGGTTCCACAGGTGACAGCATTGTATTTTAGGGTTTCTATTTTCTTCCACAAATATCTTATAGCCACTTTATGAGTGATCATAAAACACTTATTGCACATACAAATGCACTTATTATTAAATTACATCTATATCGACGTCTCTCTTAACAATTTAAAAGTACATACAACTACACAGGAACATAAAAAAAGTCTGAAGGAACCAGTTTATTTTATGGATGCTTTAACCAATGTGAGGCAGTAGCAGAGGTGCAGTGGTCGTGGACTCACCTTGGCCTGGTTGATGATCAGACCCACGAACGTGGACACCAGCATGGACCGGGACAGAGAAGACGTCTTGCGCCGCAGCTCAGGTTTGTCCATGGGGAAAGCGGCCGGTTCGTCCGGCACTGTCACCGTGTAGGAGTGTCGCAGAGACGGCATGGTAGCGCTGCTGAATGTTGTCCGACACCAGGATGTCAACCAGTGCAGCTGGACACTGTAAAATCCCTCTGGCGCACACTTGGCTGACGTAAAGTGAAACCAAGTGGAAATAAACTGATGATGAGTATAGTCGTTTAATGTCCTGCTGTACTTGCAG
>JAUBNQ010000006.1:12911609-12953413 GCA_032353495.1 Ctenopoma kingsleyae
CAAAAGGTTCTCCAGGTTAATATGAAAGTATAAGGGTTAGGTTAGACACAGAATATGTTAAAATGCTATTTTACATCCTATATATTGCAGGAAGTTTTGTTGTATGCATGCATGGGTTCAGACTCACTGTGCTAAGAGGAGACTACGTCTCTCTTTGGTGGAGTAAGGTTGCAATAGAGGGATCCCCTTTGCTTTGACTTCCTCCAGTTTGGGGAAGAAATTCAGCCTTGCAATGTCCTCCCATTTATTAAGACCTGAATAACAAAACATTATAGTTTTAGCGCCCTGAACGATAATTATTGACAGGTGGAAGTGTACACAGTGTTCATTATGACTTCCAGACCTGAGTTGTTGAGGTTGATGCTGCGTAGGTTGGGGAAGAGGCGCTGCAGTGTTTCCTGAGTGTCTTCCACGGCATTCACACTGTTATTGGCCAGCACCAGTGTGCTCAGACGGGGGTACATCAGCCCAAATTTCCTCACTTCTACCCAATCCTGCAGCTGGTTGTCTGTAATCTGCAGCAGGCGCAGTGACGGACAAGATGTCTGGGATTCTGACACAGTGTTGTAATCATTCAGGCACAAGAAAAGTTCCTCCAGTCTGTGAGATAAGGTTCAGAAATATAAATGAGGTTCAGCTTTTTCAGAGCGAATCAGCATCTGATAACTTAGTTGTGACCTTATGTTTCATTTCATGGTTCTTAACCCATAAGCCATTTCGTTTGAATCACTGAAGAATAATGCTGCTAGTCTTTCTAATTGTATGAACTGTAAACATGGCTAAAAGACCTATATAAATGGTGTATAAATGTGTCTCTTTATACCTCGTGACCTCTCTACCCTGTCAGTGGAACAACAGCTGGAAACTGTAGTTTTAAGCGAACATTAATCAAACAGGAATAAACTGTTTTCAGCAGTAAGTTAATATAGAGCGGTGATCTAGATGAGTGCATCTGTGGCACAGACGAATATGATTTATCAGGCTTAGGAGATACAGACAACGTTGGTTTTGGCCTTTTGACAAGCCAACCAATCTATTTGTTAGAGCACTGCAAAGTCTTATAAAAGGTGTTTACCTGTTCCTTTTATCTACTAGTTATTACAGTATTACTGTCTTTGACGTGGTCGCTATGGAAAAATTGATAGAACTTTTTAAATTAACACTAAAAAACATAATTTGTCATGTAGTGATTACAGCAACACAACCACAACCACTGACAGTTTTATCATTATTTCATTACTTACTCTGGTGTATTCTGTGTGAGTGTGTGCACAGTGTCCCAGCTAACGTGGGTGTTGATGAGGACGAGTCGTCTGACTCTGGAGAAAACGTCAGCCATGCTGGGCTCCAGCTCCACACTACTCAGAGGGTTCATACTCAGATTGAGGAAGTCCAGGTGGGGAATGTTTGAAACAATTGTGCAGATCTGGTGGCCCATAAGTATTAACAGGAAAAAAAACAACATTAAGATAATTAGGCTTATACCATACAACACACAGAACTTTACCTTTACAAGGTTATAATTTCTGATGAAAGGTGAAAATTAAACTATATGTTTATTATTTAGGTCATAATGGGTGGTGGAGTCGTACTGGAGCGCATCATATTAACCTCTTGAACCCTAGGCCATTTTATAGAAATTTGTTTGAAAAAGACGTGCCAAAAATTAACTGAATATATCTCAATAACTATAAGGTTTATTTGAGCTATTTTGGTATCAAAATAAAGTTTCAAATAATTATTATTATTAAAGTTTTTTTTTTTTTTATATAGTGTTTTGCACGTAGAGTAATGGTACTGTTATATTGTTTGAGAGATGAGAGTCTGGGCTTCAATTTGAATGGCTGCTTCTGTGGATAGGATCATATAGCATTGTCGCTATTGTGTGTTTTTCGCGATATATGTAATTAGCGTTGTTGGAATTGGGTGTTGTTGAGGTAGAAAGCAATGTTTCTATCGTTTAGACGAGCTTCTTCCCGTTAAGTAGATGTGCAATCTGCATATATTGGTGAACAATAAGTATGTTTTCAACATGACTTTGAACCCGGAAGTACGTGCAGACCAGGTACCGGGTTCGTCGGGTTCGAGGGGTTAAGAGATGTCTCAAAGTTTTGGCCCCCCCATTCATGTAAACAGAAATTATAACCAGGAATGAAAGTAGTTTTAAATTCTTGCCTGTACTACCACCACAACCTTTATGTGGCCTACTTGTGGAAAAATTGAACATTGCACCCAAAACAATAAATCAAATGCACCCCTTCACAGGCGCCGCTTAGGAGGTATAGACTGTATGTAAAAAAGTATTAAAGTTCAAACATTACCACATTTTAAATTATAGCTATGTTATTTTGGGTTGACCTAACCTCAAATTTTCGCAAAATTAATACAGCAAAAATAATTCTGTTTTGTTAATGTTATACTGTGCATCACTGAAGGTTTCAGGTAAGCTTTACATATAAAGTTTTTATCATAGTTTAAAAATGAATTAAAAACAACATTATCAGCTGCCATATTATTTTGGGGCGATCTTACTCTAATTTTCTTAAAATCTGTACATAAAAATACTACACATTTTGTATGGTTATAGTATCCATCACTCTAAACATGAATTCACTGAAGGTTCCAGTTAACCTCTAAAGAAAAGGTTTGTATCATCTAGTTTCACCCATGATTATAACCTTGTAAAGTGGAATTCGTGGCAGAGGTGCTGTATTGGATTACATCTGACTGTACAGCAGTAGTGAGTGTAGATTAGTGTGATAAATATCACTGGAGGTTATGTAGTACTGAACTGTTACAGATGAGCTGTCTCATCTTTTTAACAGCATTTTGGATTTTTGAAAAAATGTTCTTGTCAACAGAAGATCAAAAGGAAAAAAGAAACAATTTTGCTATAACTAATTTCTTGCACCTTTATTTTCAAACTTTAAGCTTAACTCAAAAACAAATTATTTCGAAGATTCAAACGTGTCCTCCCAGGTCCGAGCAGATTGATCAGAGCATCATTAGTGTCATAAATTTTTCACTGTTCAACTGAGTACGGGTGGCAGTAGCTCAGTTGGTAGAGCAGTCCTCTATAAATACAAGGGTCAGTGGTTCAAGGTGTCCTTCAACAAGACACCGAAACCCCTTAGAAGCGCCGACATGTACTGTCTGGCAGCTAAACAAACAACAATTTCCCCAAGAGGATCAATAAATTATGTCATTATTATTATTATCATTTACTCCAAAGCTTTGAAAGAAATATATTGCACCAGTAACAGCCATGTTTTTTAAATCTTTGAAAAATAAATCAGCAAAAGGAGCCACGTGGGCTAGAGAGACTACTGAAACATACTGAAATAGTTACCATTTCGTAAGGTGAGACTAGCATGACTTGTCACAAGTTTATTCCTGTCCCACTCGTTGATAATTACAAATGAGAGGAACTTGTCACATATGTCATGTGTACTGCAATTTCAAATAGTACTAGTGCTAAAGAAATTGAATTGCCAACTTGTCCCATTTTTTAATTCTACTGTGGTAAATATATATACATTTTCAAATAAAATCTAGTGTTCAAATAATATCTGACTCTCCACATAAAGGCTGAACCAGTTTCACTCAGCACAAACAAATATATATTAGTTCTCAACAGTGACTGCTTTCAAGAAATACTTTTGAAAGTCAAACTCTAGAATGTGAAGAACACTCACCTCTCCCCAGTCTTTAAGTTGATTATGGGACAGGTCCAGCTCTACCACATGAGCACAGAAAGTTGCAATGTCTGACTTGTCACCGGCTTTAGTGATCCCACAGTCATTCAGAACCAGTATGCTGGGCAAGAAAAGGCGATCTGCAAACAGGGAAACTGATTTCAGTTCAGTCCTTCACACAGATTTTAAGACATTCAGGAACTTTACACTTTGACCCTCTGTGATTTTTGACATAAACTTCATGATCTAGGGTGATTTGATTTCTTACTCAGCACAATCAATGTAGTTGTGGTCGCCCTGCATCATCTCTTACCTTTGATGGGGGATCCTGGAGGACTGGGGAGAACCACTACTCCTATGCCTTGGCCATAGGGGAAATTATCTGGGTTGTACTTCTCACTGAGGACTTGGACAAAGGTACGCACATCCTCTTCATCAGAGGATGACTCCATAGTTGCAGCCCTGAGCAGATATCCAAGAGAGAGACAAACAAACAAACAGCACAGTCAGTGTTTTTATAGAAAGCTGAAAAACATTATTTACAATTAAATTCTGTTCAAATGATCAAAACATACTTGCAGATATTACTACCATTTGTGTGGCTCGCACCTCTAAGCCTATCTGTTCCCACTTAAGAGGAAAAAAAAACTATCATCTTAAAAAAGGTTAAATAATTAACTAAAGTAGTCAGGCATAGTAGATTTTTGCAAAAAAAAAATCCTTTAACAGGAAACTGATATAATTCATGGAATTTTTAGCAGAGAATTTGTTGCAACAGAGAATATATAGTGATAACACAAGGACCAACCAAATGTGTGACTGAGCCAAAATAAACTACATACATCAGTAAATTAAATCTGTCCATTGATTCAGTTTTAGGATTCACTAATGTAATTTGTCTTGATAATGTTTATTCTGTTCAAACACAGGACCAGTTCTTCATTTGTTCTTCATTAGCATGTTTTCTGTTTTCTCCTTGAAGATACATTTAATCTCTCTGTCTGCCTGTCTCTCTTTTTTTTTTTTTTGCTTGAGTGTATGCATTTGATAAAAGGTTCTAAAAATAACCCATCACTATCACAGAATAACTCCCATGACACACAAGTAGAAACGTGAGAGGCAAAGCAGCACTGACACAAGCAGGTGCACAGCTGACACTATTGCACTTAGTAGTGAAGCTGAGCCTCCTTTTATCACTGAACTAACTTTAATTAATTAATTGTGAACAGTTTTAGCAATCAATTAACCTTTTAAGCAAAATTAGGACAGTCTCTGTATGAGCAGCTGTTCTATTCCTTGATATTTTTTAACTCTAAAATGAATATCTTTGGCTTTGGTTGGACAAAGGAAACTATTTGAAGGCAGTGTTGTCAGACATTAGCTGACAGATTAATCAACATAAAAAAATGCAGCTGCAGACACAAACAGAGAGACTGAAAACCAGACTATAATGTATGATGTCAAAGAGTTTTAAACTATTTTTTATGTACTGTAATTTTTTTCATTAAGGAACTATGGGGCATAAAAAAATGAATGATTCTCACTACAGATACTTGAACCTTTCTGTTAATTTCGGCAACTAACAGCTGACAACTAGTTGCCAGCCTGGCAGCCTATTTTAAACACTGCTACAGCACTGCAGTACAATCATCTTCCAACCCAAGGTTGAGCGATTTGAATCTCAGTCCCCACGAAGCTACATGTCCGAGCTGTCCTCAGACAAGACACCAAACCCCGCAGTAGTGCTGACACAGGTCTAGCAGCTGTCCAAACAACAATTTCCCCAAGGGGATCAATAAAGTATTAAATATTATTATTGTCAAACAGAAGAAACAGCAGAGGTAGACTGTACTAGTAAAAATGAAGGTGATAGTAGTAGTTTTAGTAGTGTAGCCAGGTCATATAGTAAGTTTTGTTATAATTTCTTACTTTTGACTGTCAGAATAAACAGAGATCAACTCCAAATGAGATCCTAAAGTCACCATCTTCACTTCAACACAAGGGAGAAAGCCAATGACTAATGATACAAAGTAGTAAGAGCAGCTGAGATGAGTAATACTGTGGTGGTGTAAAGCTGTTTAGTGTCATTAGCCCACACCAAATAATATTGTCCTGCTTTATATGTTGCATTAATCAATTAGTATGCAAAGATGATTCATTTGTGTACGATTTTTGAGACTTTGTCTGTCCACACACAGAATCCAGGTGCCTAGGACACATCGTCTCTCTTCATCTTTGATCAGTCCTATCAGTTTCAGACAAGTGGGGTCCGATCATCTTAAACTCAGCCCACCTGATGTGGTGTGTTTGCCAAAAGATCGTGCGTTGCGTCCGGACTCTGTCTGATGTTTCTGTCATAGACAGTTTCTCATTACACAGATCCTCTGATTCTTACCTCTGATGTGGCAAAGACCAAAGCAAAGCCTGTTGTCAGGCACATCAGATCACATGGCTCCTCCCCTGATGAGAGAAAATGATGATGAGAAAACGGACTAAACAAAAGGAACCTAGCACCTAACAAAAAGAGGAAAACGCAGAACATGAATTTAAAATGTCAAACAGTTTCATGGTGCAGTATATCAATGGCAAAAGCAGCTACACAGGAAGACAGACTTTACTCCACATCAAAAGTAGTTCAAGATGTGTTATGAGACTGACAAAGGGAAGGTGGAGTGACAGCTTGGTTCCTGACAAACAAGAAAAAAAGCAAGCACATGGTAGTTTGGGTGTAGACCTGCCCAACAACATCCTTATGTCTTTCAAAAAGGTCTGATAAACATGTGTCAGAATAGCGACACTGTCAGTTTAAAAACCTGCACATATGATGTTGCCTTGACCCTTGTTACCACTTGGGTTATAGTTTATAGTTTATAGTTTTATCATAGAGACCGACTAATGGCAATGTTTTGTGTTGAGTCTGTGTCCAGTTCGGCACATATCAGTTGTTTTAATGAAAAGTTAAACTTTAAACTGCTCACTACTGCCCTCCACGGTCCACACGCAACGATAACAAACTGATTTCACAGGTTTACGGCCGTTTTCAACAAAAACACAAATAACTTTAATTATTATATTAACGCCGAACTGCACAGCGACACATGTCGACTCATATAAAGTCAGAAGTGTTACAGTGTCGGTCACATACATGTGGTGATAAGCAGAGACACTATAAACAGGACATTTTACCACATAGGTGAGCGAAAACACTTTCAAGCCTCAGAGCACAACGCATTCGAGGGGAGGAAGGTGGGGGGGCTGCTCTTTATCCAGGCCTCGTTGCGTTGTTAATGTACAAAAACGAAGGAATGAAGAAACAAAACTGCAAACAGACATTATCGCACTAGCGGAAGACGCAATTTATCAAACTGATAAATTAACGGCAGCACTGTCAATCTCCATAAAGTGTGCAACATGTCTGAAGTGCTGCAGTAGCCACCGTTACCTTCACGGGTCGGTAAAGATAAAAAATATTGCCACGACTGAGTCATAATCTTCCGAGCTAGCACCACACGTAAGGTTAAATACTGTATTTTGTAACCGCTTCAACATATTCTGTCACTGCTGCACTCACCGTCTCGGGAACCCCATCGGTTTTGTGTTTGTTTTTGTTGTTGTTCTTCGGTTAGTTGACAGTTTAAGACACGCCTACTCCGGAAATGACGTAGTTTAAATGTCTTTTTTTTTCGGGCTCGAAATATATTCAAATATTTTCATTCAAGGTAATAATTTCATTATACCGTATATGGTTGCTTATGTTTGATTCTTCACAGTGTAAACTTAATTATACAAGTTTGCATCCAAAATACTGTTGACAGAAACTGACAGAAACTCGCTATGAGCAGGTGTACACCTTCCTCGATCAGTGGTTTAACAGCTGTCCGAGATCTGATGCTGTTTGTACAATGTTGTGAGCATTGATTGTGAATTTGTCTTGGTTTTTACATCCGACTTGTCACAGCAGCACACCAGAAAGCTTGAGACACAGGTGCCAACATGTCTTTATACTTCCTTGGAGTAACTTTACTTTTATACATTATCATGTGCTATTGTGGGTGATTTAAAGTTACACTGTTTAACTGTTTTTGCTGCAAATACTAACAAAGAAATTAAAAATGGTTTTAGTTTAGTTCAACAAGTCTATCTTAAGCTACCTCCAGATGGCAGTCATGTGTATAACCTGTTTACATAAACTTTAACTTGTTGATCTTATTTTTTTATACTGTAGATCAGCTAAAGTAGGAGATTACCTTAACACCAAAAAGCAGTGATTGAGGAAGTCCTTATAAACTTAAATAACATTACAATAATTTGAAAATCACATGAGACATTTAGACTAGCAAAACCACAACTTCAATAACATAATCAAATCATATCCTAGGAAGCAATGACTAATTTCCTTATTGAAGTTATTTACATCTGTGATGTTTCTATTCTGACATGCCAGAATATCTTCAGTGAAAAGGCCTATGTTTCTAATATGGGTTATCTGTAATCAACCTGTACTTTGATTGAGCTGAAAGGGCATTTTAAATGTTAATAGCAACCAACTAACTTCACACCATGTTCATGGTCTACTTTCTTTCAACTAAACGTGGAGGCAACAGCAACTGTGGCAGACAGGAACCAATGCAGATCCAAAGGTCAGAAATGTCTCCCCCTTCCCCCTTCAGGGCCTCACAGTGTCACATTTTCTCTTTATGTTGATGACAATCATTATCAACAGCAGTCGTAAGTTGATAATGTGAAAAAAAAATCTGCAATACATAATTTTTCTGCAAAAGCACTCAAACTATTGATATAGATTTACTCCATAAAATTTAAATAAAACCTTATCAAAATGATTAATTGTGCACAGGACCACTTCACTGACAGATGAGAATGAGATTGATTAGTTTCATTTTTACATCTATCAGCCAGGTTGATATGTGCACACAGTAAATGAAAAAAGAGCAGACATCTGGGTTGAATTACAAATGTCATTATTCAATGACATTATTTCATATCAAAATAAGTAAAGTTGTATGTTTGGTATTTCTTACTGATGTATTGATAATATACATAGTACATACATAGATAGAGTAACCATGTTCCTAATGTGTTACTTGTGTGACCTCCACTCTGTGACTCACACATTAAGTATAATCGTGTATTTGAGTTGCCTAAATAATAATGAAAAACTGTACAAACTATTTGTACCAATTTGTCAGGCTTTATACAGGGATGCTTATTCAATTGTGTGAGCTTTGAGTACAATAAATTTGCAATATTTACTGATTTTATTTTACAGCTGTAAAAAAGCAGCATAGAGATGAAGACAGATGTAGCCTTTATTATCATTTATGTTTATTTAACATAAGTCAGTACTTCTAGATACTAATTTACATTTTTATTTTCCTGAAAAAGAAAAATCAAGTCCAACAATTTAAATTTAGCAAAGAGTGTCAAAAACTGTCCAGCTGGTTAAATCTAAACTCACAGTAATATGTCTGACATGCAACTGCAGATATCTGACAGAGCTGCTAAGAAGGGTCACGGTAAAAAATGTGTATTCTCTGATAGCAGCAGCATCTCTTTCAAAGATGAAAAAGCTGTTTAATAGCTGGTAAGAGCTGAGCCATCAGAGCTGACCGAAAACACTGGTTCTGTCTGTGGCCACAGGACAGCTAAATGTAAATCTGTAAGGTATGTTTGATACCCAGTAAACGCATAAGACTAGATACAGATGGAACAAATTGAAGCTTCTCTTTGTAGAATTTGTAGATTGTGTTAAATTAGATGTTTTCAGCAGCCAAGTGTTTGAAGAACAGGGACGCAGCATTAACGTTACAGCTGGTGTGTGACACAAGCCCAGACAGGTTTGACCACTTCTCTGAAGACAATAATCATAAATGAAAAACACCGGTTCTGAATTAAGAAATGAATACATAATCAGTTGAGTCAGGTGATACAGAAGATGCCAGTAGTTTCCCTACAAGCTATAAAGGGAAATGATGTCATAATTATATCATGGACAGGTCTCCTGGGAACAGTCTCATAACTGACCTGGGGACTGTTACAATTAGGCTAATCCTTGTGTTGTTATTTTAGTGCTAGGATTAGGACAGTTTGTTTAAAGAAGCATGCTAGAGATACGGCCAGAAGTGAACAGGACAGGACTCACGTGAGTTTAGTTTGTGAGCATCTCATATAATAATACATTTTATAAACGAGGTATGTCACACAGCGTGCAAGTCAGGAAGCAAAATCAGTCCAGAAAGAGCGAGGAAGATGAGACGAGGACGAGAGGGTGTGGCCAAACACTTCACTAATCCAGAATGATCCTGTGAGTCAACCTCAGTCCTGGCCAAAGCCAGATTAATCTACCAGTGCCTCATCGTCTGTGGGACGAAGGGAATATAAACAGAGACACGAGAGTCCAAAACCAGATGTTGAGTCTGTCAGTCGTGTAAACACAGAAATTTACATTTCTACTTTTGCCGTGTTTGGATTATAATTACCATCATAATTGGAACAACAGCAGTGAATCATGGCACTCCTAAGGTCTGGCTGGCTATGGAGAGAAAGTGAGTAGATCATTTTTTTCCAGCTACAATTTTAAGTTACAATGTTATGATATGAAGAACAAACATCTATCTAACCTACAGCTGGATAAACTTATCAGCAATTCCTTAATAACTTTGGGGCTTTCATTGTAAACCTTTGTTCATGAATTGAACACATATGCTTTATTACAAGGATGAAAGATAATAGGAAATGCATGTAGAGAGAGATGGGAAATGACATACAACCAATGTCTCTGGACAGACTTGAAGTGTGGATGTTCTAACAAATAAACAATATAGATTACTTGAGCATGTGAATCATTATCAGGTCCAACTTTAACTAATACGAAAGACCTGACTCAAGTTAAGTCTGATTTTTAAAATAGAGTAAAACAATCTAGATTAAAACTGAGCAAACTGAGCAACACCTCATTATTACGTTTTCTGTTTGGACCAACAGGAAGTCCTTTTAAATTTTAAATCTTAGTAGATGTAGACAGAAATCATACAGAACAGATGGCTGTTCGAATATTTGAATGTCCAGTAAGAGAACGACCTCTACAACCACTAAGCTTGCAATGATTTTTATAAAGATCCTTGAGATTTCTTTGACGTTATGTATTGAACTAAAAACAAATTCGTCAGTGCCCTCTGGTGAACAAACTATGTAAAAGAGACACTGTTTTCAAATCACCTAAAACATATTTGAAGCATTTCAGTAGTGCAACATGGATATAAGAAAAGATTCTACAAAATGAAAAAGGCACCTGTTATAAAACTCATTCCTTTGTATCTTAATCCCATTAACTGTTGTTTGGCATGTCTTTAAGTGGCTTACCGAGGCTAGTGGGAATGCATCTGTTGGAAAAATAGTACTACATACAAAAACTCTCTTTTATTTTTTTTATGATGATCTGTGATCAGGTGTATACCTGAGCTTGTTTTTAACCTTAGCTTACTAAAACAGGGCAAAGACATGTTATTTAACTTTTTGAATTATCACTTGAATAAACAGTGAGAATCAATCAGTACAACTTCTTACATACCTACTAGCATTGTTAATCATAGAAATCACTCAAAAAATCCTTTATCAATCTCACACTTAAAGACTATGTTCTGTGAGACACTAACGTTGCACTGTGCCATGTTTCTCTTCTCCAGCTTCTGTCCTGAAACGCTGGAAGTTAAACTGGTGTGACCTTTGGATCGACGGGAGCCTGTGTTTCTACAAGACTGACACCAGGCGAGACCTGGAGCACCGCATCAGCCTCAAGACAGCATGTGTGGATGTGCGGTCTGGCCTGGAATGTGGAGGTACAACACTGGAATAACAGTCAATTTAACATAACCCGATGTGACTATGGTGCAAGCAAAGATTATGTCTACATGGCAGGATAACAGTATGTCAAAATAATTATTGTATTTTTTTAAATATTAAAATGATGTGGCTCATTACCTGCAACAGCGCACAACTGATGAGATATTAGATTAAATATAGGGATAACAGTGTGCATTTTCGCACAGTCTGGCTGCTTTAACCTTTAAGAAAATTCAGCACTAGTATAAATATGTTCAACATCGACTGAAGCTGTTCTGAATGAATACAAAGACCATAGGCCTTTAAAAGTTCTAATTTATTTTCTAAATCCAGCCATTCTCACCAAATCCAGTAATATTTTTGTCAAAGTGCTGGTATAAATTTTATAAGGTGCATGTTTATGTTATTGACTGTATTAGTTAGCGTTGTTAGTTGTTGTTGTTGTCAAGTATAATGTATGTTAAAAAGATTGAAATATGCAAATTGAAATCAGATGACTGAATGAATGACTTGGCTGTACTGTAGGTGTGACACCACCAGAGAGTAATCCCAGGGAGAATCTCATGGTGCTTCTGCTTAAAGATGGTTCAACAGTCAACCTGTGTGCCAACAGCGAAGATGACTCCATGTAGGTACTCTCACCTCACTCTTGTCTGCTCTGCCTCCCTCTACAACTGTCCATACATTTTTCATTCTATTTAATTCATGTTTCAGAGCTTGGAAATTGACCCTGCTAGAGACCAGGAGAAACCCGGTGAGTGATGTATGCAGTATAAAATAATTTACACGTCATTGGTTGGAAATGTGGTGGAAGGGGAAAACCCTACAATGGGGAGCTCCTATTGCCCAAGCTGCCACTTGCCCCCATGTAGATCAGACCCTAGATGTATATTTAGTGAAAGAACTGAGTCTGAAGTGTTTGTTATTCTCAGTCTAGTTCTAAAAGCTGTGATTTGTTCCTCTGCTGTAGGTGTTCATGTATGACCCATATGACGACTCCTACCAGACTGTGCCCCTCAACAGCTACCAAACTGTGTACATCACACCTGGAACTGGACCAGGTATGTTGCCATAGTGATGCAGGAAACACAGACTGTTTTGACCAATGTGTGTACCCTCAGCCTGAAGTGATTATGTGTTGTTTTGTTTTTGGCATTAGTATTGTTATAAATGGAAACAAGGAAAAGTAGTAGAGTATTAGTAGTAGAAAACCGGGTCGTAGCTACCACTGAGGACAATAAGGGGTGGCTGTGGCTCAGGAGGTAGAGCAGTCATCTGCTAATCGTGAGATCAGTGGTTCGATTACCAGCAGTCACATACCAAAGTGTCCTTGGGCAAGACACTGAACCCCAAGTTGCCCCTGATCTGTCAGATCAGCTGCATAGCAGCTCTGCCATTGGTGTGAGTGCGTGTGCTTGTGTGTGCGAATGGGTGAATGAGAAGTGATGTAAAGCACTTTGAGTACCAATAGGTAGAAAAACGCTATATAAGTGCAGACCATTTACCATTCACCGAGGTCATGCCTTTGGCACAAGATGTGATTTTGGGGGTTAGTCATCTGAGGAGTTACATCTGCATTAACACACTGCAGATGAGTACAGATGTAATACATAAAGAACATCTTAAGCTGTTGCTAGTATTTGTAAATTAGACATTTTGACTAGTTTTCGGACACAAAAAGTCAGGAGGTTATCTTCCAACCAGGAAGTCTGGTCTCAAACAGGAAGATAACCAATTAGATTACTACTAGTACTACTACTACTTATTCAAGTTTGCTTAAACATATAAAATGGTTTGAGGTGAAGCGGAGTCTAGTAATTAAAAAAATCTTTCTAAAACAACAGAGAACTTGAATACCAGAAAGTGTATTATCAGTTAATCTGAAAAGCTGTACATTCAAGAAATAAGCAATGACGTCCAATCACAGGCTAGGCTACAAGCGTGTGCAGGCATAAATCCAATAACTAAATATAATCAAAAGAACTACACATCGATGATCCAGTTTTGATATAGTTTGATTTGTGGCAGTCAAAGTGCTCCACAACTTAATATGTACATTGTATATTATATATACAACTGGACTCAACCTTCAGATAGGGTTGGTGTATTGTGTGGTATTGTTTTACACTGGTTCACGTGTAGCAGCAACAGTTAAACAGGTAGGAAAAGGCCTCTTTGATTGTGTGTGTTTGTTTTGTGTAAGAGTGTTAAGTATTAACCACGGGACGTTTTTTTAAGCATGATCATAGTCCAAATATTGTCTACTGTGACATGTAATCACTGTCTAGAAAATACACCTGTTGGTATATGTTTGACCATAACTTGTGCAACATGATACTATCTTTAGTTTTTTAAACTGTGGTTCAGATTTGGCTCTGACACAAAAAAACAATGTTTATCCAGGTCTAGTCAGTTGAGACAGAACTCAAGAGAAATGTTTGAGCTGACGGCGCCTTCCTTGTTTTAAATGTTCCAAACATGAATCACTCGACAATTTGACCAGGAAATTTAAGTGTGTCACCTTCTGTTCTTCTGTTTAAGGCACGCACCAAGTTGTTGTTCAGAGGGACCCGTTTGATGGAGTAGCAGATCATCTAGCACTGGGATTACTGGCAGGCATGGCGGCCGGCGCAGCCATGAGATCCTTCCTCTGGATGCCCTTCTTTTTCTGCTGACTCCATTACTGAGATGACAATTCTGCATGAGGCCTGTCTGTCTCCTCAGACATCTGCATATTTAGAAATGCTGTTTATTCATCTTTATTATCTCTTTTCAAATCACATCTACTGTAACAAACAGCTGCTTACAGTATGTTTTAATCTAGTTGTTCTTTTCGTGTGTAGTTTTGCATATAAAGATTTGCTGCAGGATGCTGTGTAATTATTTTTTTGCTTCTCAGTTTTATATCTGAATGTTCTTTCACTGCCTGAATTTACATTTTGCAAGTCTCAGAAACATGTAAAGTATATAACCCATAGTAGAAAATAAATTGATGTAGTGAATTAAATAAATAAACAATTCTTTGTATTGTATTTCATAACTTACAGCATTAAACTGTAAATACAGATTTATTTTCTAGTCTAGTTAAACAATCATAACTGAAGTTCCACTTCCCAGAAATATAAACCACATTACATGGCCTTCATCAGCAGATGAAGCTTGCTCATTTGGATCTGTGTCACTGGTAGCACTTTAAGATGGAGGATGTGTGAACTCAAGAAAAAGCCATTTAGTGAGGTGGGACTGTTTTATCAAATTACACTTCTCATAGTTGAAAATAAACTTGAAAGGAAAATCATCAAAATGGCTATTCAGTTCACATGTCAACTCCATGACAAATTACCAAAATAGCTGTTACAGAGAATGCTAGACAAGCATATTTTCCTTTAAAGACATTGCATTTGTCATGAGTTACAATGAAGAACTACAAAACAATCACAGTCAGTCTTTGTTAAACCAGCCCCCGTGTTAACCATGAAGTCACACTCTCATTCACATTCGTTTCTTTCTGTCATTGTTGGTGAAGCAGTTGCAGTAGCTCCACCCTTGTGATGTTCTTCGCTCTGTTGTTTCTTGATTTACAACATTTCTCCTTGCCTATTGGCATGACTGGTAGGTCTAAGAATGAACTGATCCTAAAGTTTACCTCTAATAACATCGATTCAGGGGCGGCCATCTTACATGCACCTACTTCAGTAGATCTCAAAATCTCACAATGGCTCATTTGGCAAGTACATTAATTCAGATTATTCTCCAATATGTTTTCCATCTGAGTATGGATAGCTCAATGTCTTTACAAAAATAGTTTACAAAAATAGTGATCACTTTTAGCACTTACTCATGATTTCACCAATGGTTATTCCTCCTTACATGTGATGTCTCTCTGAACAGGTCCGTTCACTTGCCCTTTACCTTTCACTCTGTCGTATCCCAACTTTCCCTCTGCTTGAAGTTTCCGGATCAGATCAAGGGGACCATTCCCCATCAGAGCTGAGGGATGCCTGTAAGAGCCTCCCAGACGGTCCCACAGTGTGAAATACTGTCCGTAATTGTAGTCAAAGAAGAGGTGGTGGTCAGTGTGGTGAGCCGAGCCGTTGATGACAGTCGTCAGACCACTGGGAACACGGTAGTCGCCATCATGGATAGAAATGGTCCAGATGTTGACAAAAACATACAGCACCAAGTAGAGTACCTTGTGGAGGGGGAAAAAGAAGGGGTAGATGTGGTATGGGAGTCCCTGCAAGAAGCCATCTACTGGATGAAAGGCATGACTGGCAAAGGGTGTAGGGATCTTCCATAAGTGATGTGGTTTATGAAACATCTGATGGGGGCAAGAGAGGAGAGAAATTATATTCTTACCACGATTTGATGGTTCTTATTTTTTCAAAAAGGTTAAACAACGCTGATGGTAAACGCACATTAAGAGAAACATGCTCCAAATTCAAATTCAAAATGCATTACACGATCATTTAGTCAACTACAGAGTTATGTAATGAATTCAAACTGAAAACACAGTTGTGGTCACCTTATAGATAAGCTTGTGATGTAGGAAGCGATGAATCCAGTAGATACACATGTCAGTGAAAAACAGGAAAGAGATCATACTCAGGAAGAGGCCAGGCCAACCTGAAACAAAACAAAAAAAAAGACCATGTTACCAACAAGACCTTGGTGCAAATATTAAGATTACACAACTGAAAACTGGTGAGACCGTTTTTTAACTTACCCAGCGGAGAGTCACTGACACTGTCGTACAGTTTGCTGTAACCTCTAACTTCAGCAAAAAACAAAGCTACTGTGGGAATGCTGATCCAGGGAAGAGACGTTAGCGCATATTTGATCTCCCTCTGAACCTGATTCTAAGATGAAAAAATTTAACATATATTTAAAATAAATGATTAAATAGATAAGCAACAAGTAGATACAGCAGTTATAAATAGGAATTTCTGGTAACAAAATCTACACCATCAAGTCTTGTGATAATCAGAGGTATCTGATAATTGTGTGATAGTTGCATAAGAGCATGGTAGTCAAAAAACTATTAATAACACCAAAATGAGTTTCACCATTGCACTGGGCCATAATGTACATTAGTATCTACACTATTAACACAGGCATTGTGACAAATATATCCACACTGTGTAGATACAAAGTTCAAGTAGTTGCATAGAGTTCACCAGAGCCTGCAGTGAAATTTATTACAATATCAATCATAAAATAATTTACAGGCCTTATACCTCTAAGAAGTGTGGGTGTTTCATTAGATTATGGTCGAAGATGAAGTAGTAGCTGATGGCTCCCAGGCCCAAGTACAGGACTGCAGCCCCAAGATTTGTCACCACAAGCAGGCTGATGATCTGCCGCAGAGCCCCGTCCTCAGGCCACGATGCAGGGTACAGATACGGCGTGAAGACGTAATAATCGGCAACATTCAACACAAGATCCATGGCTGAACCTGGAACACAGAGACAAACTGGCACTACATCTCCGAGAAGCCCTGTTGCTATCTGTCACTTCTTGTATGAAGCTATTGTGGCATGTTTTGGGAACACATTAACCCCCTATTTAATCTTAATGAGTGTATGAATATAATATAAATAACCTGTTGGCAAAACAGGTCCCTGAAATGCTTTTATATGCAATATTAGTGTAATTTGCTTTGATTGCTTTCATTACAAAAACGATCACAACTTCCTCAAAACACTGCACAAAGAATTTTGTTTTCCACAACAGGAGATATAACACTTAAAAAAAATTTTTTTTTTTAGCTATAACACGAGAATTAACCTGTGAGTTAAGGTTGTTGACGAATCATGACAGCACCTCTGGATTTGACCCTGTGATTTTTACTCCACCTCCCACACTTACAGTGTAAAGTTTTATCACATTATTTCAGTCCTGAAGTTGCCAACTAACCATAACAAATACATATTCTGAAAACTATACACGTACGTTGATTACAAATATACACACGAGGAACGACGAAGATGTGGCAGCAGTAAAGATGACATACTGAGCACTACGCGTAACGACATCCTAAAAAGGAAAAGTATTTGGTGTCATTAACAGCACATGGTAATATTAGTGAATAATAGAGCTTCGTTGTAATCAAATGGTAAAAAAAAGTTATAATTTGCAACTTACTGTACCTTGTGTGGGTTGCTCCTACCCGTACCAGAAGTGGAGAGATGTGTACTAAACTAAAGCGGAGGAACAGCCTATCAGCAATCAGTTACCTATTACCTCATAGACAGGTCATCCAATCAGCGCACAGCTTTTCATCACGGAAGGTTTATTATGATTTCCCATTGGCCAATTGGAGGATCTGATCATGGTGCTACAGAAATAACGCTACCGCACTTAAAGGTCCTCCTGTCACAGCTGGAGCATGAGCTGGGTGCTTTGATATTGTTTTATAAATCCATCTGGATGCTGCACACTAATGTAAAATTTTTAATGTGCACATTTCCACTGAGGCCAGCTTCAGAAGCCCAACTGCAGTAGTATAAACAACATACCAAACTTCCTTTGCAAACTTACGAATTGGAATATATCAGATTTTTATCAAGATTTATACACCTCGCAGAAATAAACCTCGTAGGTGATGTAAGCTTTGGGAACCGCTCTTAAGTTCGGCATTTTAATGTTAACGTTATTTTTATTTTTATTTTTAAAATTAACTTAATTGGCTCAGATGTATTTGCAGATATAACTTAACAGCCACCTTCACAGGTCCATATTACATTAAGGTATGATCAACAAAGCCAATAGTCTTGGTTTAGTATTTTATTTCTAGCTCTGTTGTCAAAATATCATAAAAATAAAATTTTGTTTTTACTGTATTGGTAGAGTTGTTGATATCAATCTAACCACAAGGTGTCGCCAGTGATCTAAGGTATAAGATGGCAAAACCTGCTTGCCCGCATGCTTTTGACACACGTGCAGGTAATCTAGGGTTTTGCAGCAATAAAACAGGAGATGAGAGAACTATATAATATATATCATATATTCACTGTTATGAGTGATTTTGTTACTCTTTAAAGATCAGATCGTTTTGTATACTTTATGCAGTTTTTTTTCTCTTTTTATTAATTACATTTAAACAGAAGCCAGTGTCAATTTACTTTCAAATTAATATTCATTAATATGATTATATTACCGCCAGGGACTGCAAAACAAAGCCTTTAAATTGCCACAGAGGGCCTGAAATGAACTTTAATTCCAGAAAAAAAAGGGTTGATCTTATTTTTATCTATTCACTTTCAAGTTGTCAGTTATCCTAAGCGAGCACAGTCATTCCCATCTTATAAGTTATTCCAGATTTTCAAGAAGCACATTTAGACAATTTGTGCAGTTTTATCAGCATTTTTACTAGACCTAGAGGTTAGTCAGATGTAAATAAAACTGCTGAAAAACACAGATCCTATAATTTTGTAATAAGCTCCATACTTTTCTATCGAAATTACTTTATTAGTTCCTGTCTTTTTCAAAATCAGACCGAGAAGTACAATTAAAGAGAAAGAAAAAGGAAACAGCTTGTTGACACACATAAAAGTAATTTAAAACTATTACATGCTACAGCATTTTGACCTCCGTGGAGCCATGTGGAAACATTTGCTGACTATGTAACTTTTAAATGCACAAAAACTTATGTAGTTCGCATTTGGGGCTGCAGAAGCTGCTGTTGCTGCTGCTGCTGCTGCATTTACAGTTTCACTTTACAGTATGTAAGTGGAACACACTACTGTGGCTGACAGTGTCTCACAGTGATGTAAGAGAGACAGGACAATAGATAGTGCTCCAAACATTGCACTGACGTCACAGAGCCACAGTCTACCAGCCAGAGTGGACTTTAGAGAGCTCACATGGTATACATAACAAAAGGAAGATTAATATGTCCACGGCCACTTCTAAAAGCAAATGTCTTGCCTTGTGCACTTATAGCAGCCTTTGACAAAATGCTTCCCAATGTGGCTTAAGTGTCCGGATAACACCACTAGGCAAAGACTATGTTTAGGGTAGTGGTTACTGTTTTGCTTCCACCATGCAAGTGAGCCAGAGTGGACTTTAGTTGTGTCTGTGAAATACTGCTCAATTTCCAAATAATGCTAGCTGTGCCACTAATGGCATATTTGGCACTAAGCTTTTGTCTCGTTGTTGTTTAAAGTGTTTCGGCCTTAACTGCTGATGTCAGGCTTCCAAGCTAAGAAATATTTCCAACAGTCAATAATAACAATAGAGTTAACTCATTACTGATATCTCACATTTACTGTAGTTAAAAATGTCCAAAAAAAACAAACAAACCCTGAATCCTCTTCCACTGAGAAGGAAGACAAATAGTTCCCTCATCTCCATTGTGTTAGTACACCAGGTTGGCAGGACTGTTAAAGCCACACTTTAATTTGGAGTTTTGAAAAAGGGTGCCACCGACCGGCTCAGACTGAAACCACATCCAAACTTAAGACTAAACCAACTTACCTGGAACAGTGCAAAAAGCTGAGACAGAGCTTAAACCTAAAGAGTGTGTTGAACCAGAGGAAAAAAAACACACGCACAAGGATTTTAACTTTGTTACGTTCTTAAAGAAATGAGCAGAAACAGAAATTAACACTGAACAATGAAAAAGAGTTCACTGATTGAATGTGAATTTTCTTTGCATATTTTGTAGTTGTGTAACTTTTGAGCATGTATTCACCTGGTTACTAATATAAGAATTTTGGTTACAAAATCAGCTTCACATATACTTTGAGGTATGTTAGAATATTGTAGAATTCCTTTTATTAGAATGATATATGGCATAGTTGCTGCCCTTTTAGCATTACACACTTCACTGCTCTGCTTGTGGTGCTGGAAGGACAACAGATGGGTCAGCTTTGCGTTTGTTGAAACAGAGCTATAAACAGTCTATTATTAAAAAAATGACTCACTTTGTTCTTGCAATATGCAACATTTGGCATCCTTTTGTGTCAGGTTTAAATGATCATAAATAATAAAAACTTCATTATGAAATTTTCTGCAGTGTGCTGCAAAAAGCAACTGTTCCATTGTGCTATCAAACCCAGTGCAAACCACATTAATAAATAGAAAAAATGTATTTTGGACGTCTGTACTGTATGTATGAACACTGTTCTATTCACACAATGAATGTGACAGTTGTTAAATATATCCTGCATGAGTTAGAAAGGAAACCCTGTATATTTAACAGAACATTTGTTCGTATAAGCTTGACTGGATCTGTCTGTACTTGAGAAGTACAGACAGATCCAGTTGGTGTTTTGAGTATAGCTGAAGCTTTTTTACAGGCTGTGAAGACATCTCCCTCTGTGTACAGACAGACTTGAACCAATCAGGATATCTGCGGAGAGGCAACTGTCATGCTGAGCCCTAGATAACCTGCTGCTCATCATCTCCTCAGTAGGCAACAACAGTAGATGTGTCACTTTGGGAAATGTAATCAAAAACTGGAGAGACTTGTCACAGTCACAGACAAAGTGACTGTTCAAAATCTTAACCCACATCTGATTATCTTTTCACTATGTTGATGTGATGAACAAGACCTCTCTGATTCACACTTCTCCAGTTACAAATCATATCTTGTTTTGTCCTCATTACAATTGATTGTAAAAACACCGCATACAAGTTAATATCTACAGTCTTCATAACTGATAGAAAGAATGGCCAGTTTATAAACATAAGACTCGACATAAATATAATATAAACCAGAATAATCCCTTGACATAAAAAAGGTTCATTTCAGCTACCTCCAGCTTCATATCAATAGTGTTGCACTCACACACCTGGTGCAGCAAAACATAAACCATCTGACACTCACATATTTCATATTGACTCATTAGAGCCACATTTTCTCAGCAACACATGCTGATTGTGAGATGTAGGACAACATACAGTCCCCTCCGAAAGTAATAGTAAAATAAAAAAGGTCAATTCATTGGTGTTTGCTGAGTTTAAAATCAAATGATAAATATGAGACGGACGTTCAGAATTTCAGATTTTATTTGATGTTATTTACATCTAGATACATTAAACATCATACACTGTAAAACATAACGTATTGTTTCAACTTAAACGTAAAAAGAAAAAAGGGCTTACATCAAGTCAACAAATTTAATTTGTTTTCTAACAAAACTAGATGTTATCTTGATTAAATACTACATGTTGTGTAAACTTGTGTTTTAGTTTGGTTGATTTAGTGTATTGTAATGTAGAACTACAGTGTAGTCTGCAGTGTAGAACATAGCACATTTTGTATGAGATGATCCAAATTTTAAGTGAACAAATCTGGAACAGGCTTTAATCTCTTCTTCAGCAGATGAAACACGTGTTCATTGGGGTTAAGGTCTAGCAATTGACTTGGCCCGTGCCATTGTTATGCTGCATGATGAATTTTCTCCCATTTCACTTCCACATTTTAGCCTTTTCATAACATTTGTAGAGGTACATCTTGGTCTCATCAGTCCAGAATTACTGTGGCTCATCCCTGTACTTTTCCACAAGTTCCAACTTGGCTTTCTGATTCTTACTGCTGATGAGGGGTTTGCTTCTATATTTCTGCTCATGAAGTCTTCTTCACTTTATACATGTCTCCCTTAGGCAATATTAAAAGGAAACACTATAAACTTCCATTGCTATGCAGATGACACCCAGCTATATTTATCTATGAAACCAGATGAAACAAATCAATTAGTCAAACTTCAAGATTGTTTAAAAGACATAAAGGCTTGGATGTCCTGTAATTTTCCACTTCTTAATTCAGACAAGACAGAGCTTATTCTATTTGGGCCTCAAAAACATAGAGACACGTTAACTTATCACATTGCTATCCAAATGACATAGCACTGGCCTCGAGTACTACTGTGAGGAATCTTGGAGTCATCTTTGACCAGGATATCTCCTTTCACTCATTACATAAAAGAAATCTGTAGAACTGCCTTCTTTCACCTGAGGAATCCATCCATTTTCTTAACCGCTTGTCCTCGTAAAGGTCGCGGGCACCTGAGGAATATTACAAAAATTATAAACATCCTGCCAATACTGCCACTAACTGTGTGTCTTCTCTCTCCTGTAGTTCTGCTTCTTCCTCTTTGTCCCCCCTCTCTCTATAACTCACCCTGGCTTCGGAGCTGTATGATATCCAGTGTGCAGCTGCTCGCCCTACCAACCTGCCTAGTGTTTTGTCTGCTGCTTCTTGTTGTTGTCTTTGATTTGCCTGCTGTTCTTTTCTCTCTACTCTTTCCACTCACCCCAACCGGGTGAGGCAGATGGCCGGCCCACTATGAGCCACGTTCTGTTGGAGGTTTCTTCCGTTAGAGGTTGTTTTTCCTCTCCAGTGTCACCTAGTGCTTGCTCAAGTGGGACTGCTGGGTTTTCCACATTATTCTGTATTTACTTATATTTTGTAAGGTCTTAAACCTTACAATGTAAAGTGCCTCGAGATGACTTTTGTTGTGATTTGGTGCTATAGAAATAAAACAGAATTGAATTGAAAATAGTGGATTGTGATACATTCACCCCTGCACTGTAGAAATTGTTGGTGATGTCAGTGCCATTGATTGTTTTGGGGTTTTTTCTTCACAGCTCTCACAATGCTTCTGTCATCAGCTGTTGTTATTTTCCATTCTGTGTATATTGATCAGTACACCAGTGGTTTCTTTCTTTTTCAATAGATTCCAAATTATTCTATTGTCTGTACCCAGTGTTTGTGTAGTGCCTTTGATTATTTTCCCCTCTTTTCGCAAAATGGCTTACTTCTCTCCCATAGAAACTTCTTTGGTTTTTGTGTTGATTCATCCTGTTTAACAACAAACTGAGTCTTCGTTAAGGTCAGTTTAGGCCCAAGGCAAAAAAAACAAGAGAATTTGTTTAAAGCTATTGTTTTGTTTGAACAACAAATCTTGCCAGACACACCTTCCAGTAATTTTACTTGCTTAAAATTTGGGCCATAAAATAAAAAAACATTCTATATTCTATGGGGTTTAACATATTAAGAGGTAAATACCATCAAGTAAAAGCTCATATTCATCTTTTTATCTTAAATCCAAATGTCTTCAGTGTAAACACAAATTAATTGCCCTGAACTGACAGGGCTGACAAAAGGATCTGCAGACCACCCGACCAGCTGGGAGAACCACTTCACTTCCACTTTTGAATTTGAATGTTGCAAGCAACAGCTGCTAGTGTTTAGTCATTTTGTGGCTTGGGCTGCATCTGCTCATAAATAATACAGTTTCATAAAATTTAATGAAATGAGCATTAACTCTGCAATGCAGATTATGTTGTATCAATACTGCAAGCACACGTTTCCTCTACCATGAATGGATTTATGTGACAAAAGCATAAATAGGACACCCATTTACTGTTGTCAAATTACATTTGTTTTAAAGCTACATTAAACAATTAGAGGAATCACTATACCACACCAAGCCAACAAAATTCATGATATACACCTTTTTTCCGGTTCTTGCTCACTCTCTACTTATGAATTCACCAGATTCATACAAACATATTGCATTTATGTATACAATCCTGTTTAAAACTAACAAAATACCTAAATATCCCTGAACAATCATAATGTGATAAATCTGTTGCAGATGTGGTTGCTATTAACAGTGCTTGTATCTAGTTTTGCACCCACGTGTTTAAAACATTTTGTTCTATAGGAACAAACTGAATTCTTGACTGAACTGAACGAACAAACTACACATGTTTGAACCAAACCTGAGAAGAATTTAATTTCCTATATAATAATAATTTTTCCCCTTTCACCTTTTCTTTAAGGAAGAGATCACGTGCAAAGTAAGACAGTAGATTTTAATTAGTGAGGTCACTTTTGCTAGGTGGAGGACAATCAAGACGGACATGACCTTCCATGACCGTAAGAAATGTTTGACAATATATATTTTTTCATATTCATGGCATTCGTACATACAATATACTGTATGCTGTGAATACTCGGTTATGCAAATAACATGACCCCACTTGAAGGGAACCCTCAGTGTTTTTGAATATTTTGTAGACAATTACTAGGTAATGAACCCCTCAGTGAACCAATATGTGGCGTGATGAAATTTTGCTGCTCAAAATATCTACACACTGTTAAATAAAAATATTAAAATGCAAATTGCCTTTTGGACACAACATGCTTCACCCATTCCACTTTGATGATTAACATTCATTCATGACACAGGAGGCACCTCCAACTCTTTGAAGCTTCTATTTGTAGATCCTGCACATCCTGAGAGGTACAGTCTGATGTAATTCTTCTTCACAGAGGGGTAAAAGAAAATGCTTTTTGGAGGTGGTTCAAGCTTTTTAGCCACTTGTTCACTTTGCTTTGTACTCCCCCAGTGTTGAAGGACAGTCTGTAGCCAAAACATGTTTGCTTGTATTTTTGCTCACTTGAAATTGGGGGGGCAATGAAAAGCTTTTCCTTTCTTTTTTTCCAAGAGAGGTGCATCAGACTTAATTTTTATTGCTTTTTAGATGTGTTGCCAACAAACTAATTAAAAGGATGTGAAAGAACAAAGTTACCATACAGTGCAAACGTACTTATGGTCTCAGTTTATATGAAATGAGGACTGTGTAAATGAACCACATCCTCAAAAGTTATTTTCACACGTTTTAGTCTGTGCATTTAATTTGAAAACTCAGACTCTGTTAGCAAAGGTATAGAGCCACCCTTTAAATCTTTAGTATATCAGACCCATTTATCATGCTAGCATGCTTTTATTAAGATCCAGCTCAAAGCACCACTCACTGTGCCTAAGAACAATCTCACAAAGCAGGTAACATGGCTGTAGACTCGTCTCATTTCTATACTGTACACCAGCTCTATACAGACTAACTCAATTGATCAGTGTATTGTGTTTTCATAGTGGGAAATTTTTCAAAAGTAAGTACACACAAAATCATTACCAGGAATTTGAGAAGATGCTCATACATGGAAAACATTAAAATTAGTTCTGGATGGTAGTAAAGAAGGATCAGGACTGTGTTTTGTTCTATTTATTCAATTCATTTGGTTATTTAATGTATTATCTCTCAATATAGTGTTCATTGTCACAGTGAAGAAATCCTGTTAAATCCGCCTATCACACACAAACACAGACGTGCGCTCATGCACATGCACACACACACACACACACACACACACACAAACACACACACACACACACACACACGTAGCAAGTCAGCTGCATACTCATGTTTTTCCTGCTGTGGATTTCTTTTGCAAGTCACTGTCCTAACCATCAAAATAAGTTTTGGTCAAGAAGAGTTTGAGTTTCCAGACAAGACAACCCTGCTATTAATGTCCTCTATCTACTGAGTCACAACTGCTCTAGGGGGAAATAATACACTTACTGGACATGAAGTGGATGTATAAAACCCAGTATGTGCACAATGTGGTGAACTCTTACAACCCATGGTTTAACTTCGAGACAAATTTCTTGATTTTTGCTGATATAAATATGGTTGCTATTCTTCTGTTGCATTTCTGATGACATAGCCACCCAAAGCCTGTTTGCTGCTGTCGAAAATCTTTAAGACTGTGACATTATAACTTTAAAAGTCACATTTGGACTTCCACTTATTTTCAGGATGTGTTCAGTTAAATTAGGTGGCTCTGTGTTTTCAAGACATGACTTCGCATTTTTATTTCCTTTACAAAACAATAAAGAATCCATTAGGCTCAGTGACAATGTCTCATCTGCTCACTTTATTTTATTTCAGTAAATGCAGCTTGTTGCTTTATGCAGCATGTCATTTTCACAAAAGAGATTCTACATAAGAGATAAGATTCAGCCAAAGATGCTACCACATTAAACGCCACTTCTTTTTGTGATGTGAACAGAGCAACTTACAGCAAAGGTCTTTAGATGAAACAGACTAATTTTGCTGTCTTTCCGGCCCATTCACAGTTTTACAGAGTGAAAGTTAGAGCCTTCTCTTGGTTAGATCTGTAATCACTACCCAATCTGCCTGGAGGAGAAAAAGAAATTTAATTTGACAAGGAGGTAATGAACCCATGCAGCCATTATCTTAGATAACACATTTGAGAGACTGGTTGAGCACTGATGAAAATTCTATTAAACATAGCTGGCTGATTTCTCTATTTTGTTCAGTGGCAGAAAAGCCTTTTTTACCCATGCCAATTTACTTTGAACTCTTTGAGTTGCCAAGGATCATTATATCAAGGAGCTTCAAACACTCACCCTTTGCTTAATGATTCAAAGGCAACAACCCCAGACTTTGGGCTAATAACCTCAGTGATGCATACACATGACACCTAGGCAAGTGCAGAAAATACTTTTACTTGGAGTTTCTGTGCAGTTTGAGTTAGAGCCTGATTCTGGTCTTAGATGCAACTTTTCTGGTGTCTTAGAAGTTTCCCTCTTCCAAATCTATTTTGGTTCAGACTTATCTTGACCTCAATTAAATGCTGACTCGACTCTTCTTTTCTTTCCTGTAAACTTAAATGATACATTCTCTCGCTGTGGTCCGTATTTAAGTGTATGTTCTCCAGACTGCAGACAATTCAATTATTCAGTGTGACATGCAGAAAGCATCTTATCATTTGATAAACATAATTTGTTGTGCACAGCCCATGGCAAACGCTCCACACAGAGTGATAAAGTAGTACAAAGCCAAGAACAATGTTGTCAACATACATTGTTTCTAATGTTTTGCCCCCTTCATTTAAGTAACCAAAACATTAGAAATGTATCTTGATAGAATGCACTCCAATATGACTTTATCACCCACTATGACCTCAAACAGAGTAGAATTATCACTTTTCTGACAGAAACAAACAGAGAAATTATAACCATGTAAAAGTAGAATTCATGGCAGTGCTGCTGTAGTGGATTATGCAGGTGTACCTAATAAAGTGGCCAGTGAGTATAGATGAACGTTTGTGGCTTAATTCCATGCATACAGCAGAGTATGTGCAGTGTTTTGATGTGTGTACAGTACTACATATACTAAATGTAGTGCTCGCAAATGTCAGTAAAAATTGTTGAAAGTTGAAACACACAGAAAGTTCAACATTTCTGGTCAACAAGACTTAATTTAATATTAATTATTGATAAATTAAGCTACTGTATGAACTACTGTCTGTAAGGCTACTATCAACTAAAATCACTGCAATATTCTAATATTTATATCTTGAACAGAATTCCAGTATTCAAAGTAAAGCTGAATAATTGTGAAGAGGTTTTTGTCTCCTCACTTGGCTGCTCAGTATGTTTAAACCCAAGATTAGACCTGGGCTAAGGGCCTCACTGCATGAATGCTCAAATTATGAAATGGTAAAATCTGAAGCCATGTGTGCTCCATTTAATATTTATCAGCTCCTGGATGCATGTCTGTATTTATTTGTTCATTGCCTCCTTGTATATTCATGACATGAATAATGCTCTGTATATTAATCAGATGGCAGACCAAGAGCAGAGTCTCAAAGCATCCTTCTGGAAAATCAATCATCTGCACTGTGTCCTTAGCATCAACCAGCTCTGCTTCCCCCCAGACAAGATCACAGCTGAGGAGTGTACCATCTCCTTTCTACATATTGCTGGACTAACCACAGGCACTGATTAGCAGCATCCATGCCCCCTGATAGATGCTTTATGCCTGATTTTAATGAACTGCTTTGCATTAGTGAGCCTCTCTCTCATCCCTGTATACTTGCTCTCTCACAGTCTGGCAAACCAGAGTAGAACTCCTGGAGAAAAAAAAAAAATCAGTCAACACATCTATCAGTAAGCAGCCGGCCAAGCGCACTCTGAGCCAAGACAGAAATATTGACAAAATGTCTGCTAGCCATCTTATTATCTTGCCTAGGGTTGCAGTTGGCAAAATAGCACATGCTGGAGGCAGCAGGGACAACGGTGGTGGTGTTGGAACGGTGTGTGTGTTACCATGTGTGTGTTCTATCTGTAGAATAAAGCCAATGTTTGTAGAGCTTGCAACCCCAACACCCTGTTGTTGTACTGCTGAGCTTTGAGTAGTGAACCATCATCTGTGGTATTAGTGTTTCTGGCTGTGGTAGTGAGCTTGACGGCGATACCAAATGAGAACACATCTGATAATGAGTGATTCACTCATTACATTTCTGCTCTTGGTATGAACTGATGGTGTATTGCTGTGGCAACATGAGCCAGACACTAGTTGCTCAGCTGAAACTCCAGCCAAGAAATATAATGTAATGAGCACAATTATGTTATTATTGAAATATAGAGTACTGTACATGAGACGAGCCCAGAAACAGGAATTAGTTTGACCCTGAAAACAGTAAAGTGAAGTGGAGAGTAAATTGTTAAAATCTCATTTTAAAGGATTCTGTCATATAGTACAATTGGTCCTTTATGTTTTCTGAAGCTGTGAGTATCATTGCTATCAATGATCATATTGTTCCCACATAATAATGTATAGATGTTACTAAATTGCTTTCCCAGTTACGCAATTGGTGGCTGGATTGTGTTCAGAGGCAATGCTTTTTTAGTGGCCAAAGTAGGTGTTTGTACATACCCCTGGTTAGGTAACAGAAGCATTTTGGTTAAGATTTGGAAAAGATTGTGGTTTTGGTAATTGTTAATAAGTAAGAATTGTCTTAATTTTCTGTATGAAAGTAGACCATGATCTTTCTTGGCACTGGAAGTTTTCTATCAGTTATACAAAATAATGACTTTCCCTCATATTACGTGGTCTTGACTACAACACCAATGGAAGGTACATGAAAAATCAAGGACATTTGCATCCATCTCCAGAGATTACCTTTGAACAGAGACTATCGTTCTGTTTTACTTCTGTATGCAACCACCTGTAAGTCTATTTATCATTATTATTATTATTAACCTTAAGTTGAGCTCTATATTATTTCCACCAAAGGTGTTGTTCTGAAGGTAAAAAAAAAAGAAAAAATTAACATAGTATAAGTTGGTCACGAGAAGGTGTTTACTGTAATATCTGCAAAACTTGCCAAACTATAAGAAGTTGATATTAAATCAATCAATAATCGTCAAATCAATAACATACATACAAGATGTTTGTATAGACGCTCATCTCATGGGCAAGGATGAGTTTTAAACCAACTAAGTCAAGGTCCCTGGTCTTGAAGAAGGGAAAAATCATGAACAAGTTCCATTTCACAATTTCTGATACCACCATTCCAACACTGTCAGAAAAGCCAGTCAAGAGCTTGGGGAAACTCTTTGCCTGCAGCTTGAAGGACACAGCTGCCATCCACAAAACCTGTGGTGATCTTGGAGCCTGGCTTACCAAGGTTGGTAAATCTGGATTGCCTGGTCATTTCAAGGCGTGGATCTACCAGCATGCCATTCTTCCCAGGGTTTTGTGGCCACTGCTACTGTACAATGTCCCAGTGTCAACTGTGGAAGCTCTAGAGAAGAAGAGCAGCAGCTATCTGTGAAGGTGGCTTGGCTTGCTGAGTAACCTAAGCAGCGCTGCCCTGTACGGGTCAACCAACACCCTACAGCTCCCTTTTAGTGGCCTCTCTGAAGAGTTTGTGGTGACACGGACTAAAGAGTAGTACAGAGACTCCAGGGACCCCAAGGTGGCAGCAGCTGGCATTGAGGCCCGCGCAGGTAGGAAGTGGAGTGCTACCAGAGGTGGCAGAGGCACGGCTGAGACAGAAGGCCCTCGTCAGGACGGTGGCTAGAGGGTGGTCAGGCCTGGGCTACCTTTCAAACATCCAGGTGGACAAAGCCAAAGGAAAGGAGCGACAACATCTCCTCCAGGAGGAAGTGCGTGCCAGTGTAGAGGAGGTGAGAACCAGCAGGATGGTGGGACTCAGTCAGCAGGGAGCCTGGACAAGGTGGGACAATACACAGCAGCGAAAGATCTCTTGGCCAGATTTGTGGTGGGCTGATAGCTACAGCATTAGTTTCCTTGTCCAGGCAGTCTATGACACCTTGCCAAGTCCAGCAAACCTTCACACTTGGGGCAAGATTGAGTCACCTGCCTGCCCCCTGTGTGCTAGGAGAGGTTCCCAGGTGATCAAGGCAGTTGCGGAAGCAGTCATCACAGACATTCTCTCTAGTAGATACTGCCCCAGGAAGAATAACATCCCCTGACTGGAGAGAAGCCCCATTCCCGTCCACTAACCCATTCAGGTCGGCTGTCCACAGCCTCAGATTGGCAGCTGAAGGTGGATCTTGGAAAACAGCTGAAAGTTCCCGAACACATCGCCCAGACAAGATTACACCCAGACTTGCTCATCTACTCAGACGGCACCAAGCAGGTGCTCATGTGGAACTGACTGTGCCTTGGGAAGAGCGCATGGAGGAGGCGCATGAGAGGAAGCTGGCAAAATACCAAGACCTGGTGGAGGAGTGCAGAAGCCGGGGCTGGCGGGCTCACTGCAAACCTATTGAAGTGCGTTGCCAGAGGTTTGCTGGCTGTTCAATCTGCAAAGCCCTAGCAGGACATGGAGTAACTGGAGCACTGAAGCTGCAGAAAAAGCCACGCAATGGCTTTGGATAAAGAGGGCAAGCCCATGGATTAGTCTAGTGGGATGCAATCTGGGATCTGATCAACCCCAGATGGGTCACCTGTGTGAGATGGGGTCTGATGCTGAAAGACTCGAAACCCCGATGAACCCAGGAACATCACTGATGATGCATCCCAGCGCATCCTAGAGATGTATCTAAATGCTTATCCCAGTTAGAAGTTGTAATTATGTTTTCTTTGTGCTAAGTGTTCTCAATTTGGCTGCTCACTGTGACCTATGACTATGACCTTGGGTTAGCATGAAGTGCAGTGGAGATGGCCTTCACACTGAAAGAACTTCCTCAGGTTAAAACCAAATGGGCAGCATTCTTATTCACAGCTGCTAAGACGAAATGTTCCCTTCTTTCTCCTTTAAATCTTGCGTGTTACTTTTATCCAAATGAAACAGGGACTGGATGAGCAAGGGCTCAGAAGTACCAGAGGGCACACAGAATAGACAACGTAAAAGAAAAATGACTCAAAAGTGTCTTTGTTGAGCAATTACAATGAGTTTTTTTTTTTCAGATAAATCCTCCAACAGTGTACACAAACAAACAAACTTAGTAAGTGAAAAGGTGGCAGCTACATTCAAGGGCTGTTTACTGGCTGAATGAATAAAAAGGTTGGCCAAAGAATGAGATGCAAATTACATACACAAACAGTATTTGCAAGTATTAACCTTAAAAATAAATGTAAAAAAAGATACACTTGTTTTAGTTCCTTGACTACTGAGAATCTTCACATATAAAAAAAAAAGATACAGCACTTCCAAGTTACATAACACATAAAATTATACAAAATACAAAAGTAATACTACAGTAACTGTGTTCAAAACCTAAACTGCACCCATTTGAAATGAACAGTGATGTAGGTGATGTGGTATAAAAACTGTGTCTGTGTAGAGAGGTCAGGGTGGATGGGCGGGCAACAAAACACGTGACTTTCAGGTGTTTCCCATTTCAAACCTAGTGGCTACTGCAGAAAGTATTTATTTTCTTTAAATGTAACTTAAATGTAAGTGATCTCTGTGTGTAAACCCAAGTTGTTTTTATGTCTAAATCTGGCATGCTGCACATACATTATCGTAACCATCACAATGAAGGTCTGCATGATGAACAACAGTCTATTCATTCACCACTATCTTCTGTGCAGCATCTCTGGTAGTGGATTGATACAGATACTGTTCAGTGAGTACAGGTTTTGCTTTCTGCAGACGTGAAAGCACATTAAATCTGTCAACGTCACTGTCATGACTGTTAATACTGTAGTACGAATAGCATCATCCTTTTCCCCACGTCTTGCTTTTTTTTTTTTTTTTTTACCATTACTCAAATCATGATGTTATCTTTCAAACATCTCAGGGAAGATGTTTGTTGTCCTTCAGAAAAGAGTCAAGCAGCATTCACCGCCTAAGGTATTTAGCTCTACAAATTTGTTATTTCTTGGATTCAGCATCTAATAGCATGGCTATTAGGAGAATTGCAGTCTGTGGTGGCTTTGATGGTTGCAGCTTGATGAAAATATTACTTCCAGTTAAACCAGGAGAATAGTTTCACATCATGTCAGCCAGAGTCAGACTAAGTTTTTTTTTAGTACAAATGAATATTTTCTACAAATATTCTGAATTCAAAAGAAGTCTGTTTGCTACTGATTTAATATTTTTCACATCCTTGCCTTTCGTAATTACTGCATATTATTTCATAGAGATCAGTGAATCGGTTAATATCAGTGGGTTACTAACCTCACAGATCATCTAACGCCCATCCCTGCTGCTTTCTCAGGGGAGGTTTACATTTTCAAGCTGTCAACTCCTCTGTGTAACTCTTCGTCTTCTGAAACCAGGTGAACTAACGTGACTTTAAAGGCAGTGGCAGGTAAAACAGAAATAACACATGATGATAACACAAAAAAAGAAAAATACTGTTGATTTAAAAACAGCGGAGGGAAGCGGCATTCATTATGCAACCTGAGTGCTTCTCAGAACTCCCCTCTATTTCCTCCAGATGCTAGTCACTTGAGATGTTTTATGCATTTTGGGAAGCTGCCAAATGCTGTGTAGATGATTGAAAAATTTAGGGCCTGATTGAGTCCCTGAACAATGTACAAATGCTGTCCACACGCTACACAGTCCTGCTGAGAGTTGAGCAGTCAGTACATCAAACAAATGCGATAAGTTATTGATTCCGAATGCTGGGAAATTGTTTGTTACAACAGCTACAGTGATACGATACAGCAGGTAAAGAAATTATATAACAGATTCTTCATAACATTAGTACGGAAATAAATGGCAACAATAACACAGCACCGGTCTCAAAACGGTTGAGAGCTGACACAAACTGCAGCATGGAACATAAAAATGATATTAAATTAATTGCTATGAATAGAGTAATTGCTCAGTTGGTTACTTTTATAATATGTAATAGTGCAGATTTTCAGCCAATGAAGAGATAATAAGGTTCTTGATTTTCTGTTAACAGTGTTTAATCTGCAAGGTGCGTTATCAATAGCTTCTATCACCATTAACTTCTAGATAAAAATAAAAGAAATAACAACTGTAGTAAGCATTTTGATGATGTTATAAGGTCCAATCCATGAAGACCTGTGTAACTGAGTCACGCAGTTACACAATCTAAAGTGTGTAACTTTAGAAGACAATCTAAAGTTGACTTTCTGGAACAAATGATGATGCATCTTTTCAACCATGCTAGCAGCCTGAGTACAGCAATGCCATTGTGAGCCAGTCAGTGTATCATCTGCACAACTCGTGGTTGGAGTGTAATTTGATTTTGTGCAATCATAAGTGATGTATAGAGCATATATCTGAATTTTTGTTTATTGCATCTGGAGGTTAAGTTTTTGAGTGATATCTCTAAAAACATCTCTACAGCCACAGATGTTTCTCTAGGGATATCAACATGTCCCTATCATAGGCTACATTTACATAGGCAACATCATCACTACGTGGAGTCTCCAGTGACCTTACATGTGTTTCTTGAAACTGTAGGACACCAAAACATACTGAAGAACATGAAGACCATACATACAGAGGCAACACTGCCAACAGATAATCATAACTGCAGCTGATTGTCATTTAAAGTCTGAAACAGAAATTCTGCTTTAATGGGAAGCAATTGGTATGATTGTACCCTGAATGCTGGAGAAATTAACATGCACCTGGAAAGTTGCCAGATGAAATCCCTAGACTGCCAGAGAGGGTCTGAGAGGAGAAAGGGAATCAGTAGTGCTGTTTGTGTTTGTATAGAAGACAATACAAATAAAGCTTAGGATGAATTGGACCTACTGTGAAATTTGATTTGGATGAATGGACCTTGATGTTCTTTCTCTCTGTCCCCAATCTCTTTTAATTTACTGGTGTTGTGGAGGATATGGTTCTCATCATTAATCAGCAAGACAAATGAATCCCCAGCTGCCACAGTGTGAGAGAGCGCCAGAAACAGAGAGAGAGAGGAAGAGAGGAGGAAGAAGAAAAGAAAGGGCGGGGAATATAAATCAAGCCTGCTTTGATTAATTCACCTTGGTCTAGAGGACATGGCTAATAAGATCCATTAGGTTGATATTTAGGATTCACATGTATTGTGGTAAGTGTCAATAAAAAAGGAGGGTAAATCATTCAAAATGGTTAATTACACCCAAGCTAATGAAACTCTTTACATTTAGTGACACCAATTAGTAATGTTCAACTCAAATTACAATCATTTGCAGAATGGGTAATTATCTCAGAGCTTCTGTTTTTTGAGTGGTGATAGTAAAAGGTATCACTCACCTAAAAGTGAATAAACAAAAGAAAGAGTTTGCTGAATACAGCACTTGATCACATCACAATGGATGCATTACTTTCTAGTTGCAGCTTTTCTTGAAGTCAGAGTATTCATGCATTTTAAACTGAAGTCAAACTATATAATTCTCCATCAATTCATCAGTCACATCATATTCAGTGTAATCAATGTCAGTAAGATGCTTTCGCCACTGTGTCCCTGTAAAACTGTAAAAGCTGTTTCTGCTTGTAGAAGCTGCTGCCAATAAGGATTTCCTAATGTGTCCACAAGAAGGCACTCTAGCACCTCTTTCAAATCTCATCTGAAACAACTCACTCTTCAGATGGAGGTCTACTATGCAGCAATGGGGTTGCAATATTTGAACAAAACTTGTATTTTTCATAGTGCAGTAGAAAATATTTCTTTTAACAATTTCCTAAATCTACACGTTTTTTTCTTTCTTGCGTCATATCAAATCATATCATAAAATACTATGAAGAAAGCTAGAATGTTATTCACAGACACCTTACATTTTAACACAAACTGTATTTATGGCCAGCAGAATTATCCTGAGGCTGTTGCTTGAAATTTCCAGCCCTATCAATAAAAAGGTCAATATGAGCTCTATGAGCTCAGGAAGATGGATATAAACCAGTTTTATGCTGATGTATACTCATAGATACTGGTATAATTTCAAGAAGAAAACATTTTTGAATATCCCATATTTTAAGAGGACACAAGTACAGTCTGATCTTCAGAGCTCAAGACAAAATCAAGAAAAAAGAGAACAAAAAATGTTAATAATAAAAAAATGATAGCCATTAATAATTACATTCATTACTTACAATCAGTCATAGGAGCACAAACAGCTTTTGCATTTACTTTTAATTAAAACAAGATACTACATATGTTATCCATGCATCCATTATCCTAACCACTTGTACACCTAAAGGTTGCGGGGGGTGCTGGAGCATATCCCAGCTGTCACTGGACAAGAGACAAGCTGGACAGGTCACCAGTCTATTACAGGACTGACATACAGCCCACACTCACTTCATACCTATGGGCAATTTAGAGTCACCAGTTAACCTAACTGCATGTCTTTGGATGGTGGGAGGAAGCCAGAGAACCTGGAGAGAACCCACACAGACAGAACTCCACATAGAAAGGCACCCAGCCGACCCGTGAATTTGAACCTAGGTCCTTCTTACTGTGAAGCGACAGTACTAACCACTGCACACTGTGCAGCCCACTATATGTTATATTCTTTGAAAATATCACCACTCAAATTGTTTATTGTTCAGTTGTTCAGTTGTCTGGCACCAAGCCAATATTTCTGGGGGGCAAAAACAAAACAAAACAAAATAGCTGTGCAAATGAAAGAAAATTAGCTTTAGTCACAAATAGAGCGATAAGGAGGTAGAGGGAAAATATTAATACATTGGAAAAATGCTTTCATACTCAAAAAGAATAAAATATATTGTTGTAGAACAAAATCATAACTGGATTCATGCATCATCATCTAACAAGTTATACATCTTTGGTTGTCGTACATAATGATGCTAATGTGTGGAATTCATATTAGGCTCCTTCTCAATTATTGTGGAGACATTGGTTCAGCTCAGATACAACAGTAAACTTTCCTTCATCAACTTTTCTGTCTCCAGCAGGCTGGGTAACTTGCTCTTGTAGTCAAGGTTAAGTTTAATTTGACAAGATTTAGATACTACAAGTATCTTATCCCAAACATCACAAGCACTGCCTTTGTGGGGCATATACAGTCAAACCTATGAGAAGGCACAAGGTTTTTCACAGTCTCTGGAAACATATAATTTATAGCCCCATTGACTGGCACAAAGATTTATTAAGCCCACAAGCAAAAGAGACTCATGGTTAAACATGGCGAGGCATTGAATGTCATGAAGGCAGCTCAAATACACAGAAGGCAAAGATTAACTACAGCTTTGTGTCTACCTCACTGACCAGTGACTAATACTATTTAGCTTTATTTAGACCTTTAGGGGCAGAGCACATGTTGGGTACATGTGCTCTGCCCATAAAGGTCTATCACAAGATATTAATATTCCACTGTGAGGTGTACTGTACCAAATGCTTTGTCGCTGTCACTGCAACCAAGACATTGAATGCAGTAGTATAATATAGATCTTGCACCATGGTGGTGTTTAATACACCTCCATGCGCCACTAATTTCAGCCTCAAATATGACCTCTGTGGCAAAAAACTACGTTTTCCTCAAAGGCATCTTTTTGAGGAAAACAAGCCAAATTAGCTACATGGTAAATAATCTTGGCTTATTTAACATCAGTTAGATCATATAACTGCTTGTGCTTTTTACTCTGTGAGATTTCAATGTGAAATGCAATGTGGCCATGTTCCAGTCTCAACAGTTACTCTCAATTGCTACAGCTTAAGTGATTTCAAAGCTTTTACTCAAGCTCGGTGCTTTAACCATGTCATCTGAAGCATTCAATGCCCACAGAGCAATGGACTGCCTGAGAGACCAGCCGAGACAGCTAGTCAGTGTTGGAAAATGCCATAGCTAAAGAAAGAACCCTTACATGACCCCACTGCAATAGCGGAGCACACATGTTGATGGACTACAGCCCGAGCCAGGTTCTCATGAGGTAAAAATCCAACCTAACTGCCAAAGACAGACAACAAACATCTGTCCGCACTAAAACCAAAAGATTCTGTCCACTTAAACCTGCCGCCATCATTCAAGCAACAGTCACTTCACACAGTCTTACCTGATCACCACTGAGGTCACTGCATCACATGGAGACATCTTTGAAACAGTGAACCTGCAGCGAATGCAACAGCCAAGAGGAAGTGACATCACACAGGAGAAAAGTACCAGATCAAGCTGGGGTGTAAAAGGCAAGGAAAGTCATTGTAATATTTCATCACAGGTCAAAAACTGACTCAGGAAAGTTGTTAAGTAACTTTTTCAATTATATTATTTAGCTTGACTGCTGCATAATTTGTTTGAGTATACAGTATGTTTTTTTTGTTATTTTTTACAAAATAAAGCCAAATCAAACTAAACCATATCAACCTTGACTATATTAGGTGAATGAAATATGATGAGGTAATTCATAATAAAACTAATGTTGTATTATTAAAAACCAGGATAACCAGGACAAACATTAACCAGCACTCCAAGCTTTGTTGTAAAGTATGATAATATGAAAAAAAACATTAAAAAGTCAAAATGACCCACTGAGAACAAATTGCTGCTGAAAACAAAACAATCATAACAAATGCTGAATTGCACAGAGCAATTTTCTACTGGAGTCAAACAAACAAATGTCTAGGTGCTGTTTTAGCTGGTAAGTGGCTGTGACTATGATTTCAGAAATAATAATGACAACTCAGAGGAGAGGGTGTTGTGGCTGAATGGACATTATGTTTTAACAAAAAACAAGCACCTTTGTGGCAGAAAGGTAATGCATTAAAACAACGTATGATATCAAAAGTGATATTTTTTTTCAGTAATGGTAACTGGAAAATCTTCAGGCCAATCAATTTAAAATAAAAAACAAACACAAGTAAGAACAATATGTCAAAAACACAGTTCAGGAAAGTTGTTAAGTGTGTGATGGACATGATTACAGGTTTGCTAAGGCCAGTAAACAAGTGTCTCATATCAGTTTTCTCTTCAACAAAGTCTTTTCCACTGTGGGTACAGTGTTGTCTGGGTTGAGCTTGTGTTTCCTCTGCCGATGTTCCTGGCTGGTTTGAGGTGTAGTTTTTAGTTTTATTCTACAATTATTTTATTTTCTGCACCTAATAGCTTTGATGTCCATTCTGTGCGCTATGCACTGTAGTCCACAAGAAATTAGAAACATTTGTTTCCCGGCGTGTTTGTCATGGGTTTGAGTGGAAATGACAATAAACCTGAACCTTCTGAACAATTAGGTATGTGCACATAACAATATGTGCAATGCTTCTATAGGCTAACTGTGTACTGAACTGAGTAACATCCTGAACCTGATAAGTCAGACAGCCTGTGGACCGAAGCCAGTGTGAGAGAGCAAGTGTGATAATTCTTGTCTGAATGTCAGTCAGACTACAAGGAGATTAAAAACAATCATGAAGAGACATAAAAATAGTAAAAATGTGTGCAAAATGACCACATCCAAAATGACTGAAATGAGGCACAAAATGACTTGGATCTCTTTCAGACTTTTAAGCCTGGGGGTCTTTATCTTAAGTAGCAGGGGTGGGGAGTCTTTTACATGCCTTTGCCCAGCCTCCCTCTGTCTCATAATACATTTGTGTATTGACCTGCAAACAGTTTTTAATGGAGTTGACGGTATGAATGTCGAACAGTGATGCATTCACTTTGCTGTTGTATATTTACATTAGCTGGGATTGGCTCCAGCACTTTCGTGACCCTTGAGCAGACAAGCGGTTAGGATAAATGGAAGTCACATCTAGACATGAAGAAGAAGAAGAAGAAGAAGAAGAAGGAGAAGAAGAAAAAGAAGAAAAGACATTTCTTCACAATTACTGCTATCCTGATTGCTATGCTGATGTAAACGCAAAGGTAATGAGAAAGGTCACGGTTTAATAATAACAAACACTACTTTTTAATAATACAACAGAGTGTCCAGAGTATAAGAACATCTGAAGTTCCACTGTAGCCTTGTATCTGTTTGGTTTTGTTGCTGCAACAGCTTTTGTTTCTCTGCTAAACTCATTCCTAACATTGTTTTTATTGAATTTTGTGATATAGTTATGTTTTGATGCTCCCAGCAAAGAGAAAGAGTGTGGTCTTGGTTAAATATTGAAAAAGGCAAAAAGTCACTTGAAGCGTTATAGAACGTCTTTACTTTAATTTAATGATATTTTATTTATAACTTTAACCAAAGTGACAGACTCGGGATGTGAAGCTCAATCTCCAATACAAAATTCCTCTTAAAGCACAATATGGAAAACAAATTAATAATACAGAATCTGTAATTTCAGGGATATTAGGTTGAATATAAATATATGGTCTAGACATTTCCCCTTGAAGAGCTCTTCAGTTGCTTTGGTCATATAGCATGGATTAGAGTATAGCTGTTTTTTGCTTTTTTTTATGTCTAATTATTAGTATTTGCATTGCACTCTTTACTCGTCATATTGAAGCTACAGTATGAAACATAAACTAATCAAAAACTAAAATCAGTCCACTCTAGCTTGTTCCATCTGCTACACATCTGTAGTTGTGCTCTGCACAGCCATTGAGGCATCAATGGTTGTGTCAGTATCATTAGGTCATTAGGTCAAATTACTATAAATAAGAATGCTGCAAAACATACTAATTGAGCAGAAATTGTTTAAATTCTCTGACTGGTAGCCTGTAGACGTGCATGTAATTGTCCCTAAACTTAACAGTAGGCTTTATAGTTCCTAATATAGTTCCTAATTGGTTTTTATTTCATGATTGTATAAAAAAAAAATCATATATAAATTATTAGTCTCTACAAAAAGTTCTTCGGGTCTGATTGCAGGATGCAGGATGAGGACAGCTTGGTTATTTTAGTAGGCCCTTACAGGTGACCTAATTTCCTGAGTAATTTCCCTCAAGGGTTGACATTACCATGATAGTTTATGTGTCTGCTTTTTCTTATCCCTTAAAATCTCATAATCAAGACGTCATTCATAATTACCTCTGGTTCATCCCATGTAAATGTTTGCTCTGCCAAGTCTCTTTGTGGCTTCTTAATGACCTAAGACAAAAAATAAGCAATTCCTAAATAATAATATTCATAATAATAATTATGATTATTATTAGTAGTAGTATTATTAGTCTGACTGGTAACAAGGACATGTTTTACATTACAACATTCATTAGATCAGGATGAAAATACTGATAATAAAGCAGCCCCTATGTATCAATAATTTCACGATATTGCAGTTTTAATTGTTTCACCCTGCAAGGTTAACACATAAAGATCAAACTGCATAACTGACCTTTTCCTTACTATAGACAAAATATCACCAAGGACACATACTCTGGCTTTATTAAGTGCAGCCATTTGCTGTTATAGTCAGTTAAATTGTAATGAATAGGATTTCTTTCTATATAAGTTATTTGAGGATATTGAGTAATGAGTCTATAAGAGACCAACTGGCGTGCACATTAAACATGAACTCAAAAGTACATTTTCTATGACTGATAGCTTGCCTTTGGGCTTCACTTTCTAATCAATAGCAGTATCACCTTTACTTATTTAAGATGTTGGCTCATTATGTACAGCACTTGAGGTATAATGAGAGCCTGAGGTGCAAATGTAATTAAAAAGATAATATCTTCCTCTACTCAAGTCATCTACTGAATACTGAATATTATAGGTGTGTTAATTTCTAAAGTAAAACATGACTCAAGAACATTAAATATGAATGGGGAAATAAATTTTTCTATGACAGATAGCTCATCTCACGTCAATACCATCTACTATGTTGGAATCAATAACACTGTCTCCATTTATTTAAGATGTTAGTTAAAATGCCTCACTGCACTCATCAAGCAGGGAAGAAGAGATTGATTTTTAGAGTATAAACCTTGTCAAATTTATTGAAGCTTTCATGGTGCTCCTCAAGGTATTACCCTATATTTGTGTTAATTAGGAGTGCTTGTTTTATACTGCATATTCACTCTGGTTTATGCATGTGATAAAGATTTCATGACATCCGCAATTGCCAGGGTTCACTTCAGATTGGAAAAGGGAGCTTTGAACACAACTAAAAAATAAGTGGGATTAGATTTACTTTATCTTTTTTATTGATTTCTGAAACAAAAGAAGTAAATATCATGTTGATTTATATTTATTTTCAACTTAAAATGTGTAAACATGTGTAAACATTTGAGAATCCTTCTAGTCAGTATGTTTATATTTAATGTACTAATTTCTATTTCATTTTAGTTTCAATTATTTTA
>JAUBNQ010000006.1:12953513-12963830 GCA_032353495.1 Ctenopoma kingsleyae
GTTTTCAACATCAACCTTGTGTGGTCAACTAAAAACATTAATGTTTTGCAGGCTGATTCTATGAATTAACTAATGTGCTTTTGAACGTATAAGTGCAATATTCAATTCTTTGGAAGCTTGTGTGTCACATAAGCAACAGTGTGTTGGGGTCTGCTGCTCGCTGGACGGTTCTTTGCATATTTGAATGTGTATTTCTATTAATTGTAATTTTAAAGATTAACTTTAAGATTTGTTGAATTTTGAAGTTACCTGAAAATGTGTTAGCTTATGCTGGTTTCAAAATTAATTTAGTAATAACACCTTACAGGGTTCCTGACATATTGCCCTGGAGTGCTACATCTGCATGTAAAACTGTTGCCTTGAACTACACAGACTTTTAGGACATACATTTATGTCTTAACTGAAACAATAAACACAACAGAATTTTAGTTTTTTTCACAACTATTTTCAGTTTTATTTCCATTTAGTTTCACGTTATCTTCTGGTAAATTATCTTTTTTTTTTAGTTTAATAAATGTTTCACAACCAATATTTTCCAAGTTACTTTAATTTTAGTGTGGCATATCATATTGGCATGACCTGCACTGTTGTAGTCTTAAAGTCCAGTATTGAACAATTCTAAATACTTGATACATTTAGTGGTCAATACTCTGCTTATTCCAACTTAAAATAACTAACACCTCAGCCCTATACAGTAGTTGACATGCCACACTGCGATCAGCTCCTATTGCTGTTCATGTAGCATTTTCATGAGCCTGAATCTATGTTCTTCAAAGAGGTGAAGTTGTTATCACAACTCCCCAATCCCTGCTGTGCAGTGGTTGATGTTTGACTGGAGGGTGTGATGAAGTGAGAGCCTCAATGCCAAATACCATCTCTGTACTGTATATAATGATGTAATAATCCATTAAGTGAGCTAATTGACTGAAATTAGTTAAGCTTAATTTTGAGGCAAAGACCTACACAAGCTCAAAGACAATCACTTTTTAATTTATATTATCACCATAAAAACTTCTATGACACACACCACCCTGGTCACCCATTCATTTCTCTGTGTTTGTTTTCAAGTTTACTAACTGTAATAACTAACTGCTTTCCCTTACTTATTGTATCTGCAAGATTGTCTATTGTATCTATTGTCTATTGTTTCTATTGTCTATTGTAGGCAATCACTCAGTGAACCAACTCGGCGAAATGCATTCGACATTTCTCAAATAGATTGAAATAACAAATTTTGCTGTCAAAGAAGGACGTAGTATGATTTTCTTATAAAGCAGTCAAACATTTGTGGGAAGTAGTTGGTGTGGACAGATGTGTGTTGTGTTGTGTTTATTCTATACTTCAAAATCTGACATTTTGACCATACACATATACATCTGCAAATATTTACTTTTGTATTGTTGTGTCCACATTTTACCTGTGGTAATTCAATTTAATATATTTATATTTGAAGTAAAAAACAATACCAACACTGATTATTTTGGACATTAATATCTTTTCTTTTTTATTAAGACAAGAACTCTTCATTGTTTTGTAAAAATGTCTATTTATGAACCAATACAAAATGTGTATGGGAATGTGGAACTCCTTTCTCCATTAATACACATCAACATTTTTCGAAGAACAGCAGAGAGACAAAAAAAAGAGAAAAAGAATCAATCTAAAAACAATGACTGGTGAAACAATCAAAACTTTTTGGGTATCAAGTGAGCGAAAGGCGGTGGTGCATTGAAAGTGACAGTAGTACAGCCACAGAAAGTTTCTGATCCTGCTTCATTTCAATAAACAGTGTACTCTTTATGACCTATGTCAACACAAAGCAATACTTAACACATCTTTTACAGTGCACCAAATATTAAGAAAAATACAGAAAACATGTACAACATATATGCAAAATATCTCACCAGTTTTGCCTGTTAGATCTAAAATAATGTGTTGCACTTGATTTGATGAGGATGCATTGTACTTGCTTTAATGTCACTGATAGGTGGGGCCTAAACTTTGCATTCTACCTGAGATGCAGTCATATCAGTCAGCAACGCATAAACCTGAGACATGACATTATTTTAAAAAAAATGGAGAAACTATATTAGTTACATTGTAAGACCAAGGTCTTTTTTTTAACTTTACTGGGAATTTAATAGAAAATAAAATTATTCATTTAATAATCTTAAATATGATTCAGCTGTGTGTCCAAGCCTATTCAAGTTTTATTTTTATGATATTTTGTTCATGTTACACTTCATATCTGACCTTTGGAAAAACAAAAACTTATTCTAGATAAACATTTCTAAAATGTTTAATATTCATAAATAAAATGTTAATGCATCAGCCTTAAGGGAGAAGACAATATTCAGTTCTATTCCTTTATTGGCAAGTACATATTTTGAAGTCTGATTTCAATGGAAGCTGCCACATGTCACTGAAGCAAAATAGTGTTCACTGTAAAATACAAATCACACAATCTCAGTCTCACAGATGAAGTGACATTGGCTCTGTGATCCATAAAGCAACAATAACAAGCCAGTTAATAGGTTTATCAAACACCAGACTGCAAAACATCTAACCAAATCAGAGACCCCTAGCCACCCCCTCCCGTCCATATAACAAACACAAAACAGTGTCATCAGCATACAGTGTTAACTTAGTGGTAATTCCTTTCTGAGTACAGAACTTTCAAATTAACTCATGTTATCACAGAAGAACAAACTGTTGGAGAGTGTTGGACACTGAATCTTTGATTTTTGTCTGCAACATGCCTTCTGTAGCCCCCATCTATAAGTGCCACATCCAGTGGAGAAGTTAAAAATATGTCTGCAGCTCCATCCAGGCGACCTTCTGTCTTCTAAAATTGCAGAAAAATGTTTAACAATTTTTAAAATGCGCAGATGTGTAATGCTCAGGATAGCAAAATTTGCACAATGCTCACCACAAGAACCTTCTCAAATGCCTTTGGCTGAGCCAAAGCCTGCCACCTCAACACTGAAAGACTGAATTCTGTCTTCATGCATGAACATGATATTAAAGCTATCACATTGTTGACAAAGTTGAAATCAAATGCTTGGCATGACAATAAAATGTTGTATTTTAGATATGTGTACACGAGGCAAGCAACAGCATGAAATCCCATAAATTCATTAATACCCCAAAAAGACTTGAGTAGAAAATACAATTATAAAAGTGGTGTGGTGTGTCTGATTTTCAGTGTGGGTTTTATAATTTGGTTTGGCCAATAGTGATATTATAATTTGCGAATAAAAGAAAAAAATAAATAAACAAATAAAATGAAAAACCAAAAATACTTACAGTAACTTAAATCTGCAGTTTCTGTTAATAGTGATGAATACAGTGCAATGAAATGCTGTAATGAAGTAGATAAAGAAAGTAAAGGGGCTTCTGAATATAAATTATACAAACAACATGGATGTATGAATAGATTATGAAGAACAATAATATTGAGGAGTCATATTATCATGTTATAAAATATGTGTACTGATTGATTGACTGATCAGTTCATCGATATTAGTTGATGCTGACAGGTCAGTTTACTATCATGGTGTCACGCACTAAGCTGTTCTTGTTCAGCTTTGAATGAAAAAAGTTGAAATGACAGCGAAGTTTAGGAGGTATAAGATTGACTCGGAAACAGCTAAAACAAGAACATTCACACCAGTGTCTCCTGCTCTCCTGCACTTTAAGAGGGACAGCGTTCTCTGCTACATATTTCATTGATAATACTGGCTGTTCAAGTTGGTTAAAATCAATTCCAAGACAGAGAAAATGAGAGACGTTAACTTTAGAGCACAGATGACTTTATGATCGGCAACCCCAGTTCCTGGACACTTGTTGTCAGGGGGAGGAGCCCAGATTGAAAATGGAATAAGGAAAATATGGAATGTGTAAAACTAGTCATGCAAAGAAAGTGATGCTAATGACAAAAATGTTTGCTTAAAGATGAGTGAACAGGAAAATATGTGTTTATTCTATCTGAGAGAAACACAAGACCTGTGTGTGAATTTAACAAAACACTGGCCCTTTGTGATGAGAGGTAAAAAAAAAAGTTATCTGTACACAGTGGATGGGTGTTTTTACTATATTTATGACTTGTTTACTCCAACCTTCATGGACCCATGGCACCATGGCAATTCTGCAACTGGAACCCTATGACTGTAGTTGTGTACTCCTGTTACTGCTACTGTATATAGCCTACAGCCCACAATGCCTTTGGTTTGTTGTATTGTTACATTTATGGTGAATTTTCAGTTAGTGAAAGTATTTTTGATTTTTCATTATACTTTTATTTATTACTCTCGTAATATATGATATGTATGTTTATTTGTCAAATCTAATTATAAAACTCACACTGAAAATGACACACTTTTGATGACACTTTTATTTTCTACTAACTGTTTTGGGGAAATTAATGAATTTTTGTTGGATTCTGTGTTGTTGCTTGCATAGTGTGTATATATACATAGACATACATAGATAAAGCCATGAAATATTCAAGCTTTGTCTGTTGAAAACTTTGAAAGGGGACACTGCAACCTAGACCTCCACCCCTCTTTACTTTAACTGTCACATGGAGTAAGAACTCATTAAGCAAGCTGCTTGCTGTGTGAACACATACTAATGACCAACAATGCCAAAGAACCTCATTGCCATGCTAAGAATCCAGGGCTGTAATGCAAACCATGGATTCACACCACTGAGGACAACATATATAGCAAGTTCTGTTACAAGCAATTAATTAGTTTTGGCATTTCCCTGTGCTCCCTAGCTACCAAAAGCAAAATAGATTCTCAACCTCATTTGGCAGGTGAAGCTTAAAGAAAGATGGGGTTTAGCACTTACATACATGCAAAAATACCAAATGTTTAAGCACTGTCTCAAAGCAAAACCATAGTCTATAAGAAGGTGTGATGTAAGTGGAAAGACTGACCTGTCTCTCAGAGCATTACAGTTTAAAGACATTTACTTTCCCAAACATTTGCTGGTTTTACAATTTGACAAAACTCACAATGAGAGTGATACAATAAAATCCACAAAGGTACTCCATTGTAATTCTATTAAGTTGTAAAAAATAGTTCTTAGTAAGGATTAGTGTACAATACAACTGTGATTCCATTGGCTTGATTTACATTGGATTGTGTGCATGGTAAAACATGAAATTGCTGATGGGAAAACCTGGACTGCAATGACATTTTTTAAGTTTTGTGCAGCTGAAGTATTCCTAAATGTAACACAAAATTGAATGTATTTTAGCACTGAGTTTGGTTAAGGGTGTTTCTCTTTTTATGTACAGCACACCAGCATTGTTTGTTTGTTTGGCTGCTGGTTGGCCAATATTAATACTAAATTTATTTTCATCAGCCTTCTTTTATTGAGACAACTTGACTGAGAGCTTTTCAAAAACTTTAAAATATTTTAGTGGGAAGGTCGTTTTATCATCCTTCACTTGTTTGTTTTTGGTTATCTATAGAATGTGATTCTGTTCAGGAAGGGACAGGGAAGGGCATATACATCAAACCGGTTTCTCATTTATGTCCTTTGTACAATGATATGTAAAGCATTCCATGCATTTTTGGAGCTGTCAAAACTTCAGTAGAATAAAGAGGGGAAGTAATGGCTTGAGACAAATCACAGTATACTGGAAATAGTTTTTGTTATGCAGGAGAGGATGCATGTGTGTAGACATATTGAGGAAAATGAATAAAGTGACTGTGTTATTTTACCCTCATACAAAAGCCAACAGCACACTGATAATTACAGTACGAGTGGGGAAGAGGAAACAGGAAAAGGGGAGCAATGAGGTTATGCAAATGAGGATAAACACAAATCCAAAGTAGGGCTAGAACAAAAAAAATTCAGAACAAGGCACAGAATTTTCTGCAAATGGTTGAACTAAATAAAATTCCTACCAGCAGTTAGGGAGGTGTCAAATGGTGAAGCTCTCTACAGTGATTTCTGGCAACATCTGGCACACCCTCCCACCCCTAACCCTTCCCCCTCTCAGTTTACTTAAAACCCAAACCCTCCCATTTTTTTCTCAGTTTTTTTTTTTAACACACAAAACATTCCATCTACATCTGCAGACTAGACTAAACAACGGCTTAAAACCAGGCCTGTCTTTAAAATCCTATTTCTCTTCTATTTCTTGACCCCCTACTCTCACTAAAAGTGATCTTGAACCAACTCAAAGCCTCCATTAGTTACCCCTTCCCTAGCCCCAAAAACAGCTTCGTGTCCCAAAGAGGACACTAGAGTGAGGGGTCCTGTTTTGATTAGATGTAGTACTCTTTCTTTTCGTCCGAGTTGGTGTGGCCACCCTCTGCGTTGATAATGGCTGTATCTGCGTCCGCTGCATCGTCTGCTCCTTTGGCTTCATGTGTGAAGTAGGTACCTGAGGAGGAGGGGAGGGATGAAGGACAGTGTGACGAACTGGATAATAGCCTGCTGCTTAGATGATACAAAAGATTAAAACGTGCCCCTGCACCCAACAGTATCTAATTATGCAAATCCTGCACCATGTGGCCATTAACACAAACCAACCAAGCTGTAAAATCCAGATGAAACATTATTTTTCTTATTTTTCATTTCAAGATTGGCACATGAAAATTTGAGTTTTGAAATGATCTCAAGTGTAGGGAAGAACATGACTCGCACTTTCATATTAACCTTGTCAAGCAAAAAAAAAAAGGGGCTAGCAAACCACTTCAAACCTAATTTAAAAGATTTATTCACATCCTATCATGGTAGACTTTGATAACAAATGCAATATTCAAGAACAAATGAGGAAGGGCACTTGCACATGAGAAAAAAAATAAAAACACGAATGCTACTTGACTAGATAGAAACACAGTGTTCAGCAGTGCCATAACACAAGGATAGTAACCAGGGACATGGTAAAACTGAATGTCAAAAATTTTATTTTTTGGCGATACACTCTTTCTCAAGGCTGCAGGCCGCATAAGGTACTCGAAGGGAGGTTTCAACAGCAGGTTCATAGCTAACAGTATGTCTTTTTTACAAAGGTTGACACAGTACTGTACTTTCAATAAATTTTTTCAAAGTGTATTCAGCATTCTGCTGGCAGAGTTTTGCTTATTAGACAGAATCATTTTGCTTAATAACCTTTTCACTCACAACTTGGGTTGAGATGTGTTAATATGGACTGCACCTTATTACTTTGCTAAACACTTTAAGACCATAATTGGAATTAATACAACCCATTTTTGATGTAATATATGATTTGTAATTATTTTAGTACTCTGTAGATATAATTTTGTTTTCAGAAATTCATAGGTTAAAAATATTTACTTATTTTCTTCTGGCTGCAGAGCACTGTCACTTTAAGAGACCTGGGACTTTGGTTACACTTGTGGCAATCAGTAAGGGGGAAGTCAGTGAATCAGTAGCTGTGGGGGCACATAGGTTCCTACTGTGTTCTGTGGGGCCTTGGTTGTTACCTCCTGAGTTGCGAATCAACAAACCTTAATATATATGGGTGTGTGTATTTTAACTGTACAACTGAATGTGGATTGGATCTTTTTTTTGCCCTACTGGACAAAAATAAGTCTCATATAATCCTACTTCTACACTTCCAAAAACAAAACAGACAAAGGATATATGTATTAAAGCTAAATATTATCATCAAGTCCAAGCAGACCGAGAATGTAAGACAAATAACGAACTGTGCACCAGTCATATAAACTACTGGAGATATCATTAACTTTACCGCATTATTTCTTTCCAGACGAGAAACTTTTCATTTCACCACTGAGACTCATTAGCAGAAAACACAAATCATGTATTACCATAAAGTAAGAGAATATTTATACCTTTACATAGTCTCATTTACTATATTTCCTTTCTAGTAGTGAATGTATCCAATTTCATTTCTCCCCCTGAATAGAAATACTGTATCACAGCAGAAGATTTGTTATAGATTATAATTATTTCTGTGTTATGAGGGTAGCATAAGAAATGTGCTACACTCTTCAGCTTGGCATCATGAAAAATCATTATCCCAGAGCCATTATAGCCATCTTTCCAGTTTTTGGATTGCATCCATCCAATAATGTAAAAAGAGGTTGTACTGTTTTGCATGGCTGGTGGCTCTAACTACTACTAACACCTATGAGCTGCTGCCATGATGCAGAAGTTATTGCTATGCAGAAGAAGGCAGCCTGAGCACACAATAACCTTGCAGCTTTAGTCAATAAAATAATTGAATGTGTTAGTTTTGCTTATTTAACTGTATTTTCAAGTTCACTACCTTTGTGTCTTGCAAAGTAGCGCCCCAAGACGATGAGTAGACAGAGCATAGCAAAGACGACCACAGCCACCACTCCTCCAATCACCGCATGGTCCACCGTTCGAGGTGTTCCTTCTCCAGCCCGTGAATCTGCAAGCAAAGAAACAACTCACTGAGAAAAGACACTAGCACTCTGTGTTGGACAGTGGGAATAGAAGTCACTCGCCAAATCCTTATAAGAGATGTAGCTTTTACTTTATGTGAAGCATTTTCATAGAGGAACCTTGGAGCTGCAGTTTTAAAAACACTGAGACATGCTACTTCCATAAACAGAATTTATGCAAGGTACCTAATCCATGTATGGTACTAAAACTGTTTTTAACACACACTTTACAGAACTGCCACCGAAATTTTAAAAATGTGTTGTTTTACAGTTCCTTAAGATTCAGTTTGACATGACCACCCTTAGATTCAGTGCTTAGAAAAATAACATATTACAAGAAATCAGCATAAAAGGTTTTTACACAGCTATGCACACAAAAAGCGTTCAGATGTGTCTCAGGTGATAGTGTTTTTTAACACCTGAAGCAGACATTACAGACCCTGAAGCTCTACGAAGAGGCACTAATGCTATGTGAAAGGTATTGATTGGGTGTAGGGATCCATGACAAGTTAATATTCATTTGGAGACGTGATTGGTCCTTCATGGTAAAAAGGAGGACTACATCTCTACACCAACAGCACAAACTATGCTATTGGAAAGTACGTGGGAGGGTGTGGGGGCGGTGGAGAGAAAATGATTTTGTAGCTTAATGTTGCATTGAGATGTGACCTAAAGTTAATTATGCATTCACTAAGTACTTTTGTACCTAATATAATGTATATATTACAGATGTGTTTGTGTGCTCTTAGCTTATTTAGATACTATTACACTATTCACTTAACCTTCACTTTCAACCTGATGCCTTTTTTAAGATTTATGTAACAGAATACAGGAGATGCCACAAAAAGTGAAGTCAGGACACTCAACAACATTGAGTTTTTAGCAAACAGTTCACGTGGAACAGACCTTCAGCTCCCACCATCCATTAGCTGTAGTAACTCACTAAAACCACTCCACAAGCTTCTCCAGCCTGACTCTACACCCAAGGGATGTGCTGAGTGGGCACCAGGAAACACAAAGAGCAGGCCACAATTTATTAACAAATAACAGAAACAGGGAGAGAAAAACCATGGATAACATTAGCTACCACCCACCCAAACATTTCTACATCACCCAACCTGTGGGAATAAAGGAGGTGGGGGGGATGTGTGGGGCACTTCAGTGTTACCTGTCAAACTCAACAAAACATTACCTGATAGATCTAATAGGTTATTTTGACTTAAGATTTTCTTTTTTAGTGCTGGGCAGATTCAATTAAACTGAGCAGGAATCCTTCTGACATCCAATTCGCTCTTGTCAGGCTGCTAAAGCTGTGCTTTAACACACTATGCTATTACGATGTTAATGTGGACTTTGGCTTTGGGGGAAACAGGAAAGCACAGCATGTGTGCGGTGTGGCTAGGGTGGAGGTGGCTTGGATGCTTGCACTAAATCATTCTAGGTTTTTATAGTATATCTCTTTAAAGCCATTTAAGAAGAAGGGGAGAAGACAACATCACTATCATCAACATACATCTTTTCATCAGTTGTTGCTACAAATCATAAATTCTGGCTTGTGGATTTACCTGTGTAAACACATTTAAGTCAAACAGATTTTTGAGCCTACAGACATCCATGAGTTATCCACAACAAACTATACAGAAATTACCATCGACCCAGGTTGCTCTAAGATCAGCAATTTCTTACATGTGACCGATTGTTCCAGCTCTTTACTGATATTATTTGCTGCTAGAATAGAAGACAGAATTTAGAAAATAAAGCATAATGTAATTTAAATGATTATTCTGATTTAACACAATCTGAATATTTAATGAATCCAGCAGTTACCATCTTCTGTTTATTAGAGTTGAGTTGTCAATATTTACATTTAGTCATTTAATTTAGCAGCACATAGTTT
>JAUBNQ010000006.1:12968757-12979142 GCA_032353495.1 Ctenopoma kingsleyae
TTACCTCACTGACACTATTTATTTCCATAAATCAACAAATGTAAAGTTACACTACGTAACTTTTTTCTTAGAATTCTGAGTTGAAATATGCTGCAAAATGTATAAGACAGTGTAGAGGTGCCGTCAAAGGTTTCTGTGAGTCAGACTCATTGAATAGCCTTGCAGCAGTGCAGAGCTATTCCCTTCTAGAGCTTGTGAGTGAGCCTCACCCTTCTACCCAGAGAAGGCCAAAATCATGGGTGGAAGCTTGTGGCTGTCAATATGTGAATGTGCTTCTGGTCCACTACTGCTCTTACTGTGGCCTCAAGCTAATATTAGTTACTGGAGGACATTGCTATGACTTACTCATAGACTAGCAATCTCCCAATTACCACATTAGCTGAGACACCGCAAGGATATAGGCCAAAGGCTTGGTGAAGTGTAACTGGACAGGGAAGTCAGGAGCAAAGTTACGTGCTTGTCTCTTGGTATCTTAGCTTAACTTCGAGAACTTGTATTTTGTAGCAATTTGCAGTATTCATCTTTTTCCTTAGTTCTTCACTCTAGGCTCTTCCTCTATAGTTTGCAAAAATGCAGGGAAGACAGGAACATACTGTTTTGTTTTCAACAAGTCATTCCTCTTAAAACAAAAAAACAGCTTCTATGTGCCAACTGAAAGACCCATATGAGTATTATTCTTCTATAGGTTTAATTGATAAATACAACTTTTCTTTTTCACCTTCATCCTGAAGGTGGCTAAAAGAAGCCAACAACCATATTGGTGGATCTAGGAGCCTGCACACACAGGCTCATGGTACTCCTGGTCACAGACCAAACACCTTAGAATTCTGACCTAACAATGGCATTAAATGGGATGGGATGATCAAAGTTATTACAGTTCATCCCAAGTTCATGTCAGTCCATCCAATATTTGTGAATGCATCAAACTGTGGACAGGATATTTTTTAAGCTACATGCAGTGAAATATTCAATCCCAAGATTCTAATGAACTTAACATGCAAGTATGCTCCACTGACCAACCGCAAATCATTTTGTCAAGGCTGACCTTTGAGAAAATGGACAGTACAAAAGGAAGGAATCTATTAGTATAAGTGGTTACCAATGTATTGTATGGTCTGCATGTATACTCAGTATGTCACTAAGGTTCCAACACCACTGCATGCAAGGACATGTAGATGAATTCTGACGTGTCACTTTCAAGGCACGGTGTTTTCTATGCCCACTCTGGAAACTGGTTAGTGGTAGATAACACTTCTGGAAGCACTCGTATATCCTATAGATAACAACTGACTGCCACCTGGAAAAATGAGAGTAGAATGAGTAGAGAGTATGTGAACAGTGTTTTCAAAATACTGTTGATTTTCAATTTATTGAAAGTTAATTGCTTAATCACTTAAATAATAGTAACTGTAATGTGTGTTGCAAAGGTGTTAAATTTGGTGTAGGACTGCTTTTAATTTCAACTGAACAAGCTCAAAGACATTATTAAAGTGTACATCAAAGGGCTCTTAAGACTGACTTTTGTTGCACCGACCTACTAATATATTTTTTGTAAAGATTGGGAACCAACAGTCATGCTATTGTGGCTGTTTCTGAGAGGCGGTTTGTAGCACAATCTCTGTTAAAAGTAACAATGCTGACAGAAACCTGTAGTGATAATAATACGTTTTAGCAGGACTGAATGCATGGTGTTGGTCTCTGATCTAGGCCTCATCTCCAAGGAAATGGATGGTGAAAAAAAAGAATATCTGCTGTATTCCACTTACTGCTCATATTAGTGCTGCTAAAAGTAAGTGAAGCCAGTAACCATGGATGATCTCCAGGACTGTTTGGCTCATTTACACAATGTACTGACTGTTAACAGATACAACCTTACAATGAGGAATCCCTTGTTGTATCCTCTTGGAATCAAACTGGGAAAACACTTACTCCTGCTTTGTTTGCCAACAAAAACTGAGCTTCACGTAAGGGAAAAAAAGTAGAAAAGAAAATGGCACAGGAGAAAGTCACGAAAGACGTAAAAGCATTTTACGATGTACGTATGTAGGTGTTTCTATTCTGAATTTAGTTTGTCCTGTTGTCATCCATACCAAAACTGGCTCAACAATGCTGACAAAAGCAGTACAACTGTCTCAGATGTTGCTGTCATGGCAACACTGAGCCTAAATGCAAATTATAACAGTAGCATTCAAAAGCAAGGAACATGCAGATCACGTGTATTGGGATCCTATTTTGCACATAATTTCAGCTTCTTTTCTTGTCTGCGTAGAGTTTAAACCAAAAAGATGTGCTATCTAAGGAAACAGTATGGTGCCAGAAACGTAGACCCCCATTTCCACCTAGAATTAACATGTAATCTGCATCTGGACTCTTTATCTGGAGAATAACATCTGATCACAAATTTACAGCTGGTATTAGAAAGCAGTCTGGTTTACTCTGTTCTGCCTGCATCATCATCAGCTTTCAATATTCATATTAACAAATTGAAGTTGGCAGACGCGTCAAAGGAAGGAATGACTGATAGTCCCCAGGGGCCACTATGGTGTGCAAGGAGACTGTCAGGTGACAGATGGAGAGAGCATATGAGGGCTACTACGTTAACATAACATTACATTAGGTGAAACGATCAGCTAGATAAAAATTGGTATGTCAGTCCAGAACTATTCTTCAGACTGGAATGTCCTGACCACTACTGAATGGATTGCCATAAAATTTCCAACAGTATAGACAATGAAAACCCCCACAGAATGAGTCATGATAGGCTAGTTTTGGCCAATCCTTTAACCTTTCATCTAGTCACCATCAGGTCAGATTTAGAATCTGTTTATTTAAAATATATAATGTGATTTACCTCAAGACGATTAGAAGGCATTTTGTGCAAATTCGCAACTGCATGACCAGCATTCTGACGTAAAACGTTTAATAAAAAATACTGTGATATCAGGTGGAAATGTAATCTTAGATTCACATATGGACATATTCAACTCTAAGTACTGCAACTCACTTGCAAGTACTGACGTTTGCAGAGAAAAACAGTTCAAGGGAACATTCCACAAAATTCTGGATTGGAGGTGACTGTAATCATATCTCCTATAAAGGAAAATGTATTTATGCAAGCAGTCCAAAACATGAAATAAATAAAATGGCGGAATGTGAAATCAATTTTTAAAGTTACTGATTGATTATCAAATGAACAATTGTATCTAAATTGCTTTAAGTGCATTTGTCAGGACTGGGTAGGCGTAGATTAGTAACACGTTCTATAAGTATGTGATTTAGCATTGATGTTTATTGTTATTGTGCTTTTAATTACTGTAGGTAATATGCTAAATTGTTCTAGTGAAAAGTTTAAAGGGGCTTGAAAGAGATAATGTGACAGCAGTTGATAATAGGCTTCTCTGATGGCGCAGGTGTTTTGTCAGCAGGTAGCAGAGCTAAAGTAGGTGACAGATGGGGATGATTGACAGACTGGAATAATGTGAAATTGGTCATTTCTAACAACGTCTAACATGGTAATTCATGCATATTTGGAACATTAATGCACAAACATACAGTATAGTGCAATATTTTAATACTGTATATTGATGGTGAGATGACATGGTTTTAAAAAAAACACAGACTGGTTAAGTCAGAGGAGACTGAAGTCTATATGGTGTAAAGGAAATTAGCTCAATTATGAATTTGGGGAATATTAACAAATAACATGTATCCAATTTAACCATCTGTTCACCAATATGGCTATATACGTAGATGTATGTCAGATGTAATAACATTAGCACAAAATTCATCTTGGTGTCCTGCCAAGTTTCTTAACCAGAAATGATTACTTTTTGGGCAGCATTTACTGTAATTAATTACAGCATTTACTGTATTTATGCAAATAATATATATGGGTTAGAGACTGAAATATGAGCTAAATAAGAAAAAAATCTTTAAAACTGAATTGAATTGTTGATTAACAATGGGATTAATGATCCCATTAATGTAGTGCAGAGCTATGATGATTGACTAATGAAATCAAGTAGATATTGAGTGAAATGTCCAGAATGACATGAAAATGCACAGAGGAAATATAAAGGGAAAGTCTGAATAAAGCAAAGACCAGGCAGCTTAACAGTAGTGAAACAAAAGTTGTATCTGTGTGCCTGTGCAGTGGACATGCTCAGGACCAAGAGTTACCGTAAATACATCTTTTTCAATCTTACGATACATTTTTTAAATGTGACATACAAATTAATTAAGGGGTGTTCATCACAAGGATTATTAGATTTTACATTTAGATTACATTTCAGGATTATATGGATTAAGATGCACAGCATAGTTAATAGTTTGATTTGTCCTTAAGTCTTTTTGGTCCACAGGAAAGAAGAGGGGAGAGTGAGTGCGTGCACAGGTAGTGCTGGTCAAAAACTTTGGCCCCCAAAATCTCACTCTACACCAAAGGAATTAGTATGAAATGCATACTGCTTGTCGGCATACTTGATTTACTGCTTTTCAGACTGATTAAGAGCATCAAATCTATGTCACAGGTGAGGAGAAAAATATTTAGACTTTCTTACACTTCCTCATCTGTTTACACATTTCCCTGTCTATTTCATCATGATAAAAGCCAGTTGGCGCCTTAGAGGTTCACTTAACTTTCAGCAGGTGGTGAGTTATGAGAGGAAAAAGAGGTTTTGAAGGGGGGGGGGACCCCTGTTTGTCACCTGTCATACTCAGTTGTGAATGTGAAACTAATTAATGCAGCATATGTGCCTCATTTGAAGAGAGCCCCAAAGGTGGGTTCAATTCACTGAGTGCCAGCCCCAAATACAAACACATCTATCTCTCTGTGCGCATGCACGAACGCACGTGCACACGCGCACACACATACACATTAAATGAGCCCTTTCTGGGCTAAGAACCTTTAATTTTTCAAAAGGGAAATGGTTTTTTAGTCACTTAAACTTCGAATGTGAAAAACATGAAACTCAAGATATTTTAATATTTCTGCAGTGACCCCATTGTACCATCACAATGGCCTCTCAGCTTCTTCTAAGAGATGTTTCACATACAATATTTGTTGATCAGTGGATTCAGGACCAAGTAATGTCCTAAGAGTTAGCTTGGCAAATCATATATATATATATATTTAAATAAGTTAGGCTACTTAGACATACTACCAATTGTCATCTTTTTAGGTATTAGAATATGGCATCTTTATGAAACAAGAACTGTTAGTGCAAGTAGTGGAGCTTGCATATTTTTTACACACAAGAGTAGTGTCTGTGATTCAAAGACATAATGATATGTTGATGGGACATCAGCCGTATTACAGTCAAAATACTGTATATAGTGCTAAACCAAAAAAAGAAAAACAGGTTAAGTTCACATTATTTTAAAAATGCTAATACCATAAACCAGGTTGAGGAATAGCAAGGTTTAAGCAGGACCAAAACCATCTCATCATCATCAAACCAGCAAATTCTTTTGTGTGCACACAAACTAATGCCGTGGCTGACAAAGATGCTGCTGTGACTCTTTAACCTACCAATATGTCATGTAGTCAGTGGTTGGCAGTGCCATCTGTCTCTTTGATAGTCTGTCAACCCAAGATCACCTGTTCGCTGTGGTCTCTGAGATGTGCAACTTTCTCTTCAACTCAAAAGAAATTTGGAATTTGGCCCAATTTTCATACACACGACTTTCTTCATAATTTTCATATCCATCATAGAGCCGTGCAAGCCCACTCATCAAACACACAACTGAGATAACATACTCCATTAATAAAAATACTTTCCAAAGTTACAGCAGCAATCAGAGTCTGAAGAAACAATTTTTTGCACATCAATACCCAATAGCAATTTGGCACATTGTGTCCTTGTCATTTAATGAATGACTTGTCTCTTTAATGACACCCAAATGTCATAGCTTACCCTTGGATAAAAAGAGAAAAGTCCTGTGCTTCACCCCCCACAATTCCACTGTGAGCAAAGTGGTCATTATACAGCTGTGTTCCTCTCCACTACTAGATCTCTGAGTGCAGCTCAAATATTCCACTACTTTTGCACGCTTGCTGTCAGCCGTGTTGGCAGGTGTGTCCTTTCCAGATGCACTCGCCTCTCTGGATGGGAAATTAGTCAGTGCAGCTAGCCATCAGCTAACGTAACTGACACCTTCCACCAACATGCACATTCATTAAGAGTGAGATGGAAGAGAGATGAGAAAGGCAAACGCTGCTTGAACATCCATCACTAAAACACTAGCTCTGAACTGTGGACCACTTTTATGCAATTTCAGAAACAAGCGACATGTAGAGAGTTTACCTCATGTAGGCTACATGATTACAAAAGAAATTCCTCCACAAAGAAAAACCATGATTATTGAGCGAGGCATTGATAGGCACTATTGTCTTTGAGTGCAGCTGGACAAAAGTGACAAAAATAGTTGACAATGTTGCAATAGAGAAGCAATATGGTGCAATAAGAAGCAATAAATCATTTTACTGTTTTCTCTGGATGTTTTAACTTTGAAAGGTTTCATTCATGTTGGTGCAGGCATTGAAATGCCAGATAAGTGGACCACCGACATATCAATTATACCACTAAGAAACTCTGTAGATTCTTCAACACATTTTGTTTTTTCATATTTAGTTGATTTCTAATGAAACTAACACAACATTTAGTGTAAATTTAAATCTGCTCATTTTACAGCCGGTAAATTTACTGTTTTGGTTTAGTCACACTGCTCTCTTCAATCCCCCACTTTTCAGTCACAACAGGCAGTGCTTTTGAGTAAAGCTCTCATAAACCAAGTGTATACAATGTGCCCAGCACCAAACAGCAGACAGAGAAAGTAAATGAAAGAGTAAACACTTAGTAGCTAAAGACCTAGATATTTTTCTTAGGAGTTGGTGGAGACCAAAACAGGTGTGCGACAGATGTCACAATAACTTATATGCAGACCCTGACATTATTTACAAATTCAATTTCTAAAGTCTGAGGTGAACTTGTATGCAACACACATCCTTGCATTGCATATATTTTTAATCACATGCCACCTCTGACAACAGTCAACTCTGGCAGTTAATTTCCTACATTGTACAGAAATGGTTAGAAATGGCTGCTGTTTTGGTCAGCATGTTAAGGTAATTGTGTTAAGTGAGTTTTTGCAAACTACTTGCTGGCTATCGTTTATAATAAAGTGAAATAGCTTTACCATCTCTGCCATTCTACTGTGTGAGCATTTACTGTATGCAACTGTTTATTACGTTTGTTTTAAACGAGTGGCTCTAGCTATGCAAGACCTTGCTGTTTATCCATATGCATAAAAAGTGGTAAAGTCATTATGTCTAAGTTTTTAGTTTCTCGGCCTCTCATTTCAGCATCTGACCTAAATCTTAATTTATAAGAATGCAACACTACTTTCCTCTGCTCCTTATTAAATTTGTTCCTTCCTACCTTCCCTCCACAGCCCTCTTCCTGTACAGTACCTAGGCTATTTTAAAAGGGAGATGGACAATCGTGGGAAGAGCCTCAGTGGTGTCTCTTCTCTTTTAGTCATGTCAAGCTGGGAATCGCCATGGCAACAACATTTAAGAAGATATTGGAAGCCAGATTGCTAATGTTGATGCTTACCTAACATGGTCTGACACATAGACACACAAACACTATATATATATGTATATATATATATATATACACACAGCTCAGGAAAAAAATTAAGAGACCACTGCAAAATTATCAGTTTCTCTGATTTTGCTATTTAAAGGTATATGTTTGAGTAAAATTAACATTTTTGTTTTATTCTATAAACTACTGACAACATAATTCCCAAATTCCAAATACAAATATTGTCATTTAGAACATTTATTTGCAGAAAATGAAAAACGGTCAAATACCAGAAAAGGTTAAGTGTTTTTCAGACCTCAAATAATGCAAAAAAAACAAAACAAAGTTCATATTCATTTTTACACAACACATTACTAATGTTTTAACTTGATTTGCAATCAAAGCTTTCATGCAGTGGTCTCTTATTTTTTTCCAGAGCTACAGTCTAATATTCACTCAGCTGATACTACAGTTGTTTTGTTCTGTACTGACTCATTTAACTACAACACTACCTTACTAAATTAAAGCATAGCTAAAGGGATTTTAGTGTACGCTCCAAAAATTTCTTCTCAAATTGCATTTTAAAGGGGAATCTTAATACTTCATCCAAGTTATCGCTGGCTTTGAAATGTTGGCTCTATACAAGCTAGTATTCATTGCATGTAGTCCAAAACATCTGGTAAAACCTCTTCTCTTTGCTCTATAAATTAAAACTGATTAAGAGAGATTTATCTAAAACAGTAGGTAACACTTCATGGCAAGTGTACATGAATTATCATGAATTCATGCATGCAATACTTCTTCAGTTACCACAACTATAAATGAATTAACAGTACCACATGTCTTGCTACTATCTCAGTCATCAATATTTATGAGTTATTAATCATGTTAATAGCTTCTTCATATCTGCACTTAGAATGTTTGTGGCCTGGCAAATAAAGTGTTGACCAGGTCCTTCTTTAACACAAATAACTAACATAGTACAGTTGCAATGGTTTGAAGCCATGACGAAGTGGATGCGAGTGAAGCTCATGCACATTCATGATAATTCATATATCCCTACCATAAAGTATTACCAAACAAGTATCTACACTGTACTGTGATGTGTCCACAGTAAGAACCCTCAGTGAGAAATGGAAAGGTGAAATGGCTTAGCCAATAAAGTACAGAATTTTTATTAGCAATATATTATATATGTATACCTTCATTGTGGTAACTTGTACAATAAATATGAATATGACATTGTACAGATCCAGCTATCCCTCACTTAAGCACTCAAGTTAAAACTGCTAATTTAATTGTAAAATCGTCAGTAGAATAAGTAGTATGACTCATGCCATATAATGCAGAAATTATTCAAATAATATGAGATGAGTGAAAAGCTTTCCATCTCCAAAATGTCTCAACCACTTTTACAATTAAACTTATACCCTTGACATACCATAAAGATAAGATGACTGTGTCTAATGTATTTTCTTGAAGGAAGTTATGTTGTTCATAGCTCAAACACAAAACTGTAACATCAATGTGGTCCTGTCTGTTCAGACCAGTGTAAATCATGTAAATGTAAATATTTATGGCAGGCAAAACTCAATTATCAGCTGGGCGTAACATTTGCTTTGGGGTCTTTGTCCCTCAGTGGTTCCCAAAATGCCAGAATCACTGTGTGTCTCTTGGTTTGTGGAAATTAGATTAGTGTGTATTTTCTGTGATGACCTGTATGGATCTTTATGAGATTCATATAGCTATTTAGAATGTTTGACTAAATTACCACAAACAAGGGGTTAATGGAGGCCCATGGCTCATTTTTGCTCTGCAACCTACTAATTTGGTCATTGTGGCAAATGAGTGAAGTCAGTTTGAAATTTCCTGATGGAGCCAAGCTGTGCATATACTTAATGGAAAGCATGTGACCACACAATCATGAATTTGTTCACACAAATTATGAAACTGCTACAAAATAATGAAGGGATGCAAATTAGGCAAAATGAGAAAATGATGTGTGTCATCTTCATTCAAATTAATGGAAACGGGTAAATGAAGTCTATTTTTGCCTCCACACAAAATCATCCCATGCTGTGGATATAATCAGCCCTGGCCTGAGAGCAAGATTTATTCCTTTGTGGCACCTTCAGGGAAACATTGTAATTGGTTAGTTGGTACAACCATTTCCCAAGTGCACTCCTAGCAAGAATGTGATGCCTTTGAAAAAAATTGTCTTTATACCACAGTATGCCTGGCTTTAGAAAGTGACACTAAGCGATAGAAACATCTTTCTGACATTACTGCAACAAAAATAATATGTACTGTAGCCTAACTGTTGGCTGAGAGCTTGCTGTGTGGCCTCGAAAGTCAGGTCAATATGATCAATAAATGAATGATACCAGTCACACAGTAGGACATTTTCAGGCTCAGCAGCCTGGTCTACTGTGCAACAGTGAAAGTAGGCATGCTGCATTGACAGAAAACACATTAAAAAAGAGAAGTAAAGAGAAAAATAGAGATACCAACCATGAGCTGCAGGTTCAGTGCTGGGCGCAGTATCTGAGCACACAAGAAGAGGACATGGCAGTTGTGGAGGGAGGTGTGGAACAGGAGGAACAACATGCAAATAAAAGAGAAATGGGGGAGGAGGCAGGGAGGGAGCAGGGCAGGAGGAGAAAACAAATGACACCCATAAGCAAGCATTCAAAAGACCAGAACATGACAAAAGACATAAGGCTTAAGGGAAATCAAAGAGAACCAAAGGCACTGCAGAGATAAACATAAGCTTACACACACACAAACACACACACA
>JAUBNQ010000006.1:12979242-12990535 GCA_032353495.1 Ctenopoma kingsleyae
ACACACACACAAATATACTTTGCACTGCACACTCTGGACATTCAACTCGGAGGGGAGTATGGCTACTGCTTGAGGAGATATGGATGAAACTATTATCATGTGCTGTTGGCAGCTTTGGTGTGGAGAAAATACAAACTACCAAGAGGAAATAATTGTGCAACTGTCCTAATTTAACAGTGAATGACTTGCAAAACATTTTTAGCAACTATTTAGAAAGGGAATGTTTTGTATGGCAATGACTCAAGTAAAGTTTTAACTAAATGTTTTTTTTATATAATCAGCTTTATTGTCATTGATTACATTTTACAACAAAATTTGGTTTCTGCATTTGACCCATCCCCCCTTTGGGGGGAGCAGTGGGCAGCCACAGGGGGCGCCCAGTGAGCTAGCGCTGGGTGTCTTGCTCAAGGACACACCTGGTATGGGGGATGGGCTGGGAGCCTGTCTGGGATTTGATCCTGCCACCTTTTGCATCCTAGGCTGATGTTTATCCCATTGAGCTACCAGGCCGCCCCAGTTTCATGTTCTATGTTGAGATGACTCGGTAAGGATAAAATATTTCACATCATGGTTTGATGACAGTTAACACTTTAATTAGTGACTTTTCTAACACCTACCTTAAATTTTAAATATAATTGACTGTAGATGGGAATTGTGACTCCATAAATGTCACATCTGTCCTGCTGCACAGCATCTGTTAAGTGTCACTAATCAGCAGCACAGCTTGTCAAAAGAAAAGTGAAGACATTAACAATTTACCTTTTATAATCTAAAGAATTATTTAAAATTTTGATATACAGTTAAAAAACATGCACTGGCCCATTTTTGCTACTGCTACAGACCACTACCTTCCACTTCCTTTAATGAAATACTGTGCTTGAGGAAACATGCAATGAAGTCTTTTAAAAACACTTCTATGAGAGATGCTAATCCACCAACAAAATGCTTATCTGAAAACATACATGAATATAATTGCTTATCAAAGCACGTCTATATCAAGTCTTAAATATCATCAGGAAAAACAAACAAAAACAGATTTTGTTCAAGTAGGACAGGTATAGGCGTTTAATTTCAAGAGACTTAAAGAACATTATTGTGCTTCGCATTTCCTTGACCTTCTGTCTCAGTGGAGTGCATTGCCTGTAAGCAAACAGATGTTTATATAAGAAAGAGAACAGTGCTCAGTACTAATGTGTGTTCAGGGAGCAGTAGACCAATGCCATGCCTTACTGCCAAAGGCTCAGGGTGCCACGAATGATCTCACAAAGTCAACCTGTATTGAGTCCATCTTAGAATTACTGAAGCCTCTGAGAATTCATTTCTCTACAAGGTTTTTGAGTAGCGGAGACATGTCAGTGCTAAATAATGCTGCAGGCCTGTCATTAGACTAATAATTTCTTAGTATATTTGGTTGAAGTGCTCCTCTGTAGAACTATACGTCTGTGCCTCAGGTTGATCTACAGTTTTTTTTTTTTTGTTATTGCGGTACATCTTTTAGTTATAGTTTGCTGCTGCACTCAAACAAGCACTTGTAGCTCAAAGCGAGAGTAGTGAGTAAGCCAGTTAAATTCAACCTTAACCCAGGCTTTGTGGAATCACATGGCTAACTCATTTTAAACAAGAGTAGATAACCTTAGCAACTTCTGTCACAAGGTTAATCTGCTCTGGATGATGAAAGGATCCTGCCACAGACAAAATCACGACATTGATACTTAACTGTCAAGTAATAATGATCGCACAATGATATTTTTTACGGTTCAGTAAAATTACTTTGCCTTCCATAACTATAACAGGATTGTAGCAGAACTGTTTTCTTGTTGTTACGTAACAATCAACAAGTTGTTATCCAGCTATTAATAATGTGATATTTACAGCTGCATAATAATTAAACTTAGACAAAACATGATTCTTGAATTTTGTATTGGTTTACCATAGTATGTTTGTAGTTTTTTGCAGCCCTGAGAAGCAAGGTGTCATTTTCTATTTACAGATTCTAAAGTTGTGTGGGTGACTACACCTAAGCACACACTGCACAACAGTTGTCCTCACTGTATAAAGTTTGTCAAGATTTGTACCTTTTTTTGTAAAAATACACAAAGGCACTATTGTACAATGTTATCTGCTTTAACTTTACCTTTAGTAAAAACACTTTGCCTACAACATTTAATAAATTCTGACAATAAGACCAAAGCTTATTCTGAAACAGAATTATAGTTCACCATTAAAATGCTACAGTGTCACTAAACAGTCCAGAAACTGGACTTTACAAACTTTTGTGAAAATGGGGCCTGCACAATAAATTATGACCTCTTTTATTTCTATCTTTGTTACCACTTGAAAAAAGTTATGTTCTAGTGTTCATTAATATAAAACACTAAATTAAGCCTCTGCCCCTGCAAGCAGTCAACAGAAAGGCAGCATGGACTGCTAACCCTCATTACACTGTGGGTGGTAGCCATGTGGGACCATACAATATGTCTGCTGCTGAGTGATTGCCTGTCCATTTTGAGCAGCCTCCTCCTCATACAACATCCAGCGTCTCAGGTCAACAGAGACATCAACAGTGTCCTCACTGACATTCACAGACATTATGTGGACACATCAGCTCCATGACTAGTTACTATGCTTCCTATGAGCCCTTTGTTGACTCACTGTGACATGACATCCAGCTCAACATGCAGAGATAACTGCATGCCAATCATAATTATATTGGCAGAAATGCATTAGATGGAACCCTGTGGTACAGAAAATGCCAACTGACTGCTGGGTGTCCCTGCTGTCTGCTAGATTACTTTTTTTGTTGGATCCACTTTTTTTGACCTGTTTTCTCTGCTCTGGCTTTAGTTTGTCATTTCCTATATTTCCCAGAAATTTGCCACCCCCCACAGAGCTCTGTTGATAGAGAAACTGGTGTCTTTTTCATTTCAACAATAGATTTTCCACTGTAAGAACTGCTGAATGTTGAAATACAATAAATTCAGAAAGAAACTCCTTTGGAAACAATAGTAACATATACTAAATCTTATCATGCATGCTATAAGTAGCTGATTACCTGTTTTGTTGCCACATTTTAATATGAAACTGAGACACATTTTGTAATCAAACAACACAATAGACTGGAATGAAACCCCTGGTTCGTTAAGTGTGTTTTAGTAATGTTGGTAGGTCATTCATTCCACCACTGTGGATCAAAGTAAAATATCTCATTTAATATCTGGATGGATTACAGTGAGGATTTCATGGTCCCAAGAAAATGAATCCTTAAGAATTCCACTAGCACCACCATGAGGTTGACATTTATACTAAGTGACATGTCTAGATAACTTTTGAATGGGGTGGCATTTAATTCTGTTGGTGATCTCCTGACTTTTTATCCAGCTAATGGAAGTTATCTAATTAGCATGTTAAGACGCCAAACTAAGACAGCGAACAGGGTAAACTTTATACCTATTTTTAACCTCACTGAGCTACTAGCAAAGTTGTAGGCTCCAAAATGTATTTCAATACTGTGTCTTCTGTATTTGTGTCTGTACCTTGAGTAAACTAATCAAACTCAAGACCCTGCTTTTATGACTGGACCATGAGATAGAAGCACCCTTTCATTTAGTCTGTAATGTATTTTTTCCTTAAAGATGTGCATCTGTGATGGTAATGTTTTAATACAACAAGCCAAATACAAAATTTATATGAAAATTTTAGCAGAATAGTTTAACTGTCTGTGCAGTCTTGCAGTTATAAAGTAATGTAAATAAAAGCACATGTGTTTAAATAGTGAGTTCAGTGGTTGCAAATCTGTCTTTATTGGTGGTACTTTTCAAACATTGTGTACATGGCTGATTACCTCCTGGTCTAGCTTTATCAGTTTCATGTCATTTTGGCTATTGTGGAGCTCTGTAATACCTCCAGGAGAAAATATACTTATACATTAAGAAGATGTGTTGTGCTCCAGACTAATGTTTTCCATGATGCTGAGCGCAATAATATCATTGATGCTCTCCTAGGGCTGTATGTCACACGACAACAGCTATTGTGTTGCTATTGACCTTAATTAAATTAGTTATAGCTGGCTGGCTCCAATTTTATAATGGACAAGGAACCAAACTGAGCAAAGTGGGAACAATATCACATATTATCGGGCACACTGTGTGTATGTGTTAGTCAGGAGTGAAGTGGAGGCACATCTAAATTCTTTAAGTCTCTTCACCAGATGGTGTTTATGTAATTTAAGACCCTGACAAATCTAATGGATATTTGTTTCTCTTCCCTTCCCTTGCCTGTTTTGTTGTCCTGTCTGTAGTGTAGGTTAAATGAATTGGTTGTCAGCACCGTTTATGGTCTTTCATCAATTAAAAGTAATGCTAGCCTGCCGCCTGATTGTTTTATTTGAACAAGGTACACATTTATTATCTATTTTCTTTATTTAGGGATTAAGTGTCATTGTTCATTCGGTGATGTGTTGAATTAGGGACTCATTACTCATATTGTGCTGATGGGGGAGAGGGAAGTAATGCAATGAGAAAGGTAGAATATGTGGGAGGATAAATGTTACATCCCTACCTAGACAGCAGTTCATTTGTACTTTGGGGGTCAACTTGTATTTCACAATAGACCTTGCTGACCCTGACTACAACTAAAAAGATAATAGACTGCTGCCCCTGAAGAGAGAGCACTATAAAATGTTGCTTTTCAAGGAAAGTCTTTCTTCCACACTGACAGAAAAGGCAAAAAAGGACAGCCAAACACACTGGAAAGAAAATAATAATGAAGAAAAAGAAGATCCTCAACAGTGTTGAAAAGAGAAAAAAAAAACAGACAGGTGAATGTGAACTGAAATTAATTAGTCCCAATTGCAGCAGCTGGAGCAGTATCTCCTGTTAGAAATTTCCTTACCAGTGAAAATTGCTATTTAGTTATTTCCCCATGTCACTTTCTAAAATCTGCAAAGCACTTAAGAGACATGTGTTGGGGCTGTAATAGATTTTTTAAGTGCCCTATCTGTCCCTCTAATGGGAAATTGATTAAAAGAACCCAGTCCCACTCTGATACGTTCCTTTGGCAGTGGGTTTCTGATCTGTTGGTAAATGAAATCAAATGGCAGAGCATATTGTAGGGGTGCTCTCTTCTGCATTTCAATAACAATGGAGTCTATAGCCATTTTCACAATGGACAGTGTTGAGAGAATCAGGTCCAGACAATGTGGGGAGATGTGCTTTAACAGTTGCAGCACAGAGCAGGAGATTGTCCAAGTCAGTTGCATCCTCACGTGGAAGAAACCCTCTGTGACTTCAGTGAGGGGTGGAAGTGCATGGGAGGCATGACATGACACAGCAAAGATCACACTCCAAAGCTGCTTTCACACATGCACTAGAATCCTGAACTTCTCTAGATTTTACCTGGGTGAGCTGCACGTAAGAACGTAAATGTCAGAGTGAATTAGCACAGTCTATTTCTCCTGAATGAGAACATGTCTTGTATGTGTAAATGTACAACTTCACACAATGTTCGGAGCCAATTCTCCAGACATTGTCCGGAGTGCATATGTGAAAACAGCCCAACATTATATGGACTTGCAACTGGACGTCTTTCTTGCCAAATTGATAAGTTTCACTACTCACTTACAACCCTTCCCCTATTGTGGCCTTCCTGGTTGAATGTGTGGCCATCCAGCAAGAAGCTGAAAGTTAGGTCATGGCAACTGGACTTATTTCTTGTTATGTCGAAACATTTTACTACTCATCCAAGTAGCTTTTTCAGTCTGAGGAAAGTTGGTTGCAGATCACAAATATATCCTCCAGGTTGGTTTCATTTCACACCTGCCCTGAATAGGCTTGTTAGGTGAAACAATGGAAGAGGAGGATGTGAGTAGATGTAATAGTCACACCTCTGACACCCCCTCCTACCTCTATAAAGTGGGTTGCTAAGTGTGGCCAACCTGGTGGATGTGTGAATTTGAAGTGATTTTCTGGGGATGGATGAAAGGGCAGCATGATAAATTGAAGACAGGTTATGCCTAAGACCTCCACCTCTGTTGAGTGAGGGGGTATTTATTTGCACATGCAAAGCTCCTGAACCCCTCTACCTCCACCAGGAAGGTGGGTGACAATCAGCTATAATGGGAGTAAGGTTGGAAGAGGTGTGACTATTAAATCTTACACACACACTCTTCCTTTGTCCACTTAACAAGCCTATACGGGCTGCACACAAACCACTCCGGAGGATAAATTTCAGATGTCCTACCAACTTTCCTCAGACTGAAAATGTTACTTGGATGAATAGTGAAATGTATTGACCTAACAAGAAAGAAACCCAGTTTCCATAACTCAACTTCCAAATAACTTGACTGAGAATGTTGAACGAAACATTCTCAATTGGAAATTTGTATGCATTTTTGCCAAGTCAGAAACTGGCAAATGATAACAGTGAATCAGTCTTGTCAAATGAGGATGATTCAACAAAGAGCCACTGTGGAGCGTATAACACTATACCAAATTCACCTTAATTTTCCAGGATTCTGAGCTCAGACATCATCGTCATAGGTGACTCGATTTATTTATGTGCCATTTATTTATGTAGCTGTAGCATAAGTACAGAAAACCACAGGTGAACTGATTCAGTAAAGTTAGCCACAACATTTGCACTTGCCACAATAAGCTACTGGTTATATCTCACTAATTAAGCTGCAGCAGAAAAACTGATGTTGCTACTTAAAATAAAGTGCAAAGAATTTTTTTTGTTCTATTGAAGTTTTGAAACACTTTCTTAGTAAGAAAGTTTTTTTTTTACATAGCCTCGCTTCTATCCATTCACTAATTTTTAGTAAGTAGTCAAATGTGCTGAATGTCTTTAATATTATTTACCTTTAAAGTAACTATTATTCTTAGCTCATTAGAACTAAGTGTGATCATTTTGCAAATCAGCAGAGATCTCAGCATGACGCAGTCAGCATAGCTATAATCAGAACAGGCTTGGGCAGACTCCACACTCCTTGATCTGAGGCAAAGGAGCTATCAATCAGCCTCCATAGATAGGTATTCTCTTTAATCCAATCAGGTGGCATAATCAGGCTCAGTGCCTGTGATTTTTGCCAGCCTCGTGAGATTTGTTCCAATTGAGCGGTCTTGTCAGAGAGGCTTTGATTGCATTTGGCATAAATGCATAAAGTGATGTTTTCTATCTGCAACCTTTGGAGATTTATACTCACAATAGCCCTGAGTTCTGCTGCTGACAGAGTGAGATAACATTTGGTTATTTCAAAGGGGCCTAATGTTCAAGAACTCATGTTATTGTTCACTCTTAGTACAACCCCCCATCATCTATAATTGACTTTTTTATGAATGAGAGATGTGCTTCATTTAAAAGGCAATTCTTATGTCTCAGTTAAAGTTATAGAACAATTATGAACCACAGAATTCTTACAGTGCTTCCATTATCCATGTTTTATCATTTATAGCCTTCATAGCAGTTTGTTGGCTTTAGCTTTTCTCATCATGTCAGTTCAGGTGATATCACACTGTATTGTCACCCTGCTGTTTACAATTGATTGCAGTTTTTGTATTGCGAAGATACAGTTTCACAGGGAAAACTAAATCTTTTTATAAGTTTTTGTGCACCCGGTCTGTTTTGAAACCCTGCTGTGAAAGGATTTTTTTTTTTCTAAAAGCAGCAAGTGACCAGTATTGATGGGCAGCAGGTTGAAATGACAACTGAACAACACCAGCTAAGTCTCAGCCTACTATTTGTGCTCTCATTCCCCCTCCCAAAAAACACTGCATACACACCCACACACGTGCACACACACACACATACACGCACACACACATTGAAAAGAACATAGACAAGTAGAAAACCCTTTGTGGGTATATGATTTTATACCGCGGAGTGCTGCGATTCCAGGCAGGAATTGTACAAATCCCACCAAAATTCCTTGATAACCAATTACAGAACGTTGCATTATATTTGCATTTCCAAATGCCGTGAGTCAAAGAAAGACTTAAATGCACAAATTTCATTTCATTCATTTCCAAAATGCGTTGATATTATGGAAATAAACTCTTGACCTGTGGATCATTGTGTGTAACAGAAGTTAAAGTATTATTTGAAACAAATAGTTGTTGTTATTCATATTTACTTGTTAAAATTTTGGCTAACATTTTGAATCTGTCAAACTGTCAAAGATAAAAAAAAAGACAAATAAGGTTTTAAAAAAATGCATGCAAATATGGCTGCCACCATATCATGAAGATGGAGATAAATGGAGAGATTCAAAGCTGTGAGCAAGGAAGTCCACACACATACACACAGATAAATAGTATGTGTGAGGGTGATACTGTACCTTGATTGGCATCGGGGTAGGAGATGATGGTGGTGATAGTGGTGGTGGTGGTGGTGGCTGTAGTGGGTATAGGGGTGGTGGTGGGAGCATCTGGGTGAGAGGACAAATACATGACAAACACAGGGGGTAAAACAAATGAGTATAAAAGCCATGAAGATACAGTAAAGTCACTGTGAAGCGATGGCATCTCTGTTTGATATATGACCAACACCTCATTGTGTGTCACCATGTATGTGAGGTAAAGGTCTGCTGCAGACTTTTGATGAATTAGCCAGATGACAGCATGTTAAATTCTGTACACACAGAGCTGACACTGCAACACATCATCTTGTCTCAGACCGACTAAGCTGAAAGATCGTGTTGGCAACTCTCCTCTTTAATGTCTATTCACAGGCTATACACCATGACATGAAATACTAACTGTGCCAGTGAGCACGTGCTTCTTAGTGATTAAATGTGTAATGAGTGACATGTGCTGGTGTTGTACTTATGCTGTCATTGTTATGCATCCAGCTATCTTGACAAACAAGTGTGCATGTGCATTTTTAATACCTCCAAGGAGAAGAATACGAAATCGGTGAGGTTGTTGTCAAAAAATTTGATGGCAGTGCAAAACAACAGAAGGAGAGAAACATACATTAAAAAAAATAAATGAACAGCATCAAGCAGGGTTTTTGAGTACACAGAGTTTGACCAGTGACAGATCTTTCTCCCACAGCTTTTCCCTTTATACTTCATTGGCTGGGTTAGACTCCCCACCCTGACAATGACCAGGGAGAGATATCAAAAGTGACATTTTCCTAGTTCAAGTGGCAGGGCTGCACTGATATAAAGTCACTTGCAGTGCTGCCTGTTTCAGACCTCCCCTATTGCTCCGATTTCCTGGGAATGGACTGAAAGGCTTTGTGTGGTTATTTAGGAAGGGAAAAGAATTACTTCTGTTGATACGAAAGAAGACTATTCTACGCATAATGAAATAAGATGTTATAGGTCATTCACACATACAAATTCAAAAAGCTGGGTCAGTGATGGCTGCTATGCATTGTGAAAGATAATTTGCATCTCTGTAGTCCTCTTTGAGCTCAACAGATTAAAAAAAAAAATCCATCTACAAGCCTCAACTATGCAAATATCCTCTGATGCAGGGCAAGTGACAATCAGGCAAAAGCAAGCTGTGATCATCCTGATTCCCCACTCCACCACAAGAATGAAGTTTAAATAAAATGGAGGAAAAGTTGATCATCACAATCTCTGGGTTCCCAATTCTCTATGACATGACATATGCACCAGAAATCAATGTTTCACCATAGCAGTACAGAATAATGAGAGACTAGACACTGCCAACTAGAACACATTCATGTGTGCAAATGCACTACTATAAGTGAGTAATGTGAGGAAAGAAAAAATGTGGTGAGATCAAAGAGGAGAGGAAGCTGAAGATGAAGAGGTGCTAGTTTCACCAGTCATAAGGACTACGCACATTTTACTGAGAGCACATTGCAGCAGCTTCTGTATAAAGTTAGATAGCGTCCATAAGTTTTGTCAGTTTGAAAACATTTAAATACATTGTTTATTCCAAAAATTATTCAATCTTCAACCTTTCATACCTTTATTTATAGTTTAGTACAGTAACTTTCACTTTCAAAGTTTTGCTTTTCGTTTATTATTTTGTCTTTCAAATTGACAAAACTTATGGCCCCCATCTAGCTCCATGCTTCTGTATGCTATATGTCATGACATAATACTACAAGTTATGTTGAGGGTGATTTATTAACAGTTCAGTTACACCAAAACAGCCCTGTCAATTTCCATGCCATGTTTTCTTACCACTCATTGCTTTACTTTCCTTTTTTTGATGGCATACATCATCACATCAAATCAATATTGTTGTGTTTTGCTTATAGAACATAAAAGTATAACTAGTTTCAAGACTTAAAAAGATGCATTATGTACATAACCCTGGTTTCCTGAATGAAATAAGCACCATACAATTGAACTGAAAAAATACTATTGGATCATCTAAATGTGTACATCCCAGCGTTACATTAAAGGCATATTAAAAGTTATCCTGCTGTTTGTAATAGATTCGCTAAGGGTGCTGAGTTTGTTTATCATATAAAAGTAGTCTTCCCTGAAGGCAGAAGATGTTCATATTTACTGCACAGGTCTGTTGATGTACTTAAAGAGAATCAAGTAATTCAAAAACAAGGCAAAAAAGACTGTGTAGCCCCCCCAAAACTCTGCCTGAAGCAAATTTTAAAATGCAAATTATGGCCTTCAGGTGATCTGGATCAGTATTCACATTCTGCTGATGCATGGTATTTTTTAATCTATCGACAATCCTGTTCTTTTAAAGACAACCTTGACAATACAAAAGGCTGTACAAACCAATGTGCAGACAAAGGCGGGAAGTAATGATCCACCGGGAAGTCAACTGGCAGATGAGCTGATGAGCTTCACACATGCTCGTGAGCCAACAAACTCCAGCTCGGGGGTGGTGCCGTCTAATTGGTTTTATCCCATCATAAACCGTGAGGGTCCAGCAGATGTTTGGGATCATCAGTGTCAACAACTCATTAAAAACTTAACATAAAAAAAAAGATTAAAAGAAAGACTGATGAGACTGTCTAAATGTACACTATATTTCCTGTTTTGTTTTTTTTGTGTGTGGCTAGCTGGTGCAATGTATCAAAGAACACTGGAGCTCATTGACTTTCAAATGTGACAGGCAGAATGTGTTTTTCCTCCTGCTGAGTCACTGGCCCTTGTTTACTGATGAGGCTTATGAATCAGTGTTTCTGGTTTGAACGAATGGAGCAGGACCGTAGGAAGCTCTGAAACACAGCCTGACAGGAATCATTCCTGCTAAACCCGGAGTGTTAAAGAATGCCACGTGAGCAACGGATAAGTGAAACATCCTACATTTGCACAGTGCTAGTAATTACACGAAACAATAAGAAA
>JAUBNQ010000006.1:12990635-13015174 GCA_032353495.1 Ctenopoma kingsleyae
AGAGGGAAATTGTTTTGCCTTCTTACAGCCGCTCTCAATTTTAATATGTAGTATACAGTATACTGTGTGATGTTAATGAGTAGGTATTATATTCAGGTTAGCTACAACATTGTTATGTAGTATAATACTATATAGTATAGTGTAAAGTAGTGTAGTGCATGGTAGTCTAGACTAGTATATGATGCGGGTTATGATACGATAAAACTAATTATACAGCACCATCGCCAACTAATGTGTAGCAGTTAATAGCTGCTATATAGTTGCTAAGTTGAATGCTAATACCAAAATACCATAAGTGGTAGGCACTTGAAGAATTGTTAGGTTAGTGATCGTGGCATAGAGAAATTGTATTGTTAGCCATGAAAAAAACTATTTTTAATCCCACTGTGTTTTTTTAAAGGGTAAAGCCATGAGGAAAAGTCAAAATGGTCTTCAACAGTCTCACTTTTCATGTTGTACATGTCTGATCTACACTTTTGCTCCATTGCTAGTGCCACATCATAAGTGGCAATGCATGTGCGTACTAGCTTTACTAGCAACTGCTTTTTACTGTAGCTTGTTAGCTACTGACTTGTGTAATGCTATTACCTTATCAGAATGGTTTTCTGCTTCTCTTTCCTGACCTGCTACACTGCCTAACTCTATCAATGATTTATTTGGTTTAGTCATATTATTCATTCAGTGCCTGAGTCTTTGGTTTAAATCAGATTTTGAGACTTTTGATCTATTGGTCTCTGTGATGGCCATATCTGCTGCTACACAACTATTGTAAATGTTGCTATTGCATCGAACACCTTAGTTTTTGATTCACATTTAGTTTATTTTCTTTAAATTATGTTGACTTTACAAAGCATATTGAGTTAATATGTTAAAATTATAAAATTATAGAATATAACATTCTTGGTTTCAGTATTTTTATTGTGTTACCTTGACTGCGCCCTACAAAGCATCAGCTCTTAGAGCCGGCTTGTTCGCAAACGACACAGTCACACTTTAGTAGTTTAAATATTTTTGCCTGTGTTAATTACAGTGTTTTGAGTTACCAGGCACAAAGGTGCCACTGCTGGTTACTGTTTTTTAATTTAATGAATTATGACATTGGTCAGTGGTCAGTGATACATAATTGAGTTACTTTTAGATTAACTCAAGTGATAAAAAAAGTGCTTAAAATGGCATATAAATGTCATAAATTCATACATCAGGAGAATATCTAAATTTCAGCTGAATAAGTTTTTAAAATGTCTTAACAGCGGTGGGATTCCAAACCAAAATTTGTTTTAGAAGTGATGAATTACATTTACTCCTCATAAAGTTATACACCAGCAACTTCACTCTCAGCAATTTCAGCAAACATAAAGCACATCTGGGGTGATTTAGGACACTTTGCACCTCTGGAAGACATGGTAGATGCCACTTAATAGCTAACAGTGTCTTGTGAGAGAACCCCCATGTGTTTTAATGGAGCAGTATAAAGTAAGTAGGAAGACGACTGAGAGCAACAGGGTCACTAAGCATACTGCTTGTGTGCAATAAAAGCCAGTTCTGGTGAAGGAGCAGACAGGAAGAGAACTCAGTTATTGGGTAAGCAGCGGCCTGTAAACAACTAGAAACCCCTTGGCGCTGGGCCTCTCTACTCTGCAAGAGGAAAACCCTGTTGGTTGTGTTTTCTTAGCCTGTGAAGTAAGAGCAGTAGTGAGACTTAGAGCAGTACAGACTACATTCTTTTTGCTGGTAATATTGTTAGTGTCAGCCAGGCTCACAGTGCTCTCCATCACTAAGGGTCACAATACTCGGGAATCAGATGTATTAGAGAAGATGCTGGCCATGACTTAATTTGTTTTGGCTTTCAAGCAGGGGGATTGTTGGGGGTGGAAGTGCCATATACACTTCATCATTAAGTTAGAGAGCTTTAATGTACAGTTGAAAAACTTGTGATGTTGATATTGTGGCTGTTTAGAGTCAATATTTTAAACTTAAAGGTTAACACACTTTAGGTTTTTTCACACTTTTGGGATATGAGTAAACAACACAATCTGAAACCTGGTCCATTTTATTTTTTTCATTTCAGTGACTGTTGGAAAAACCTTCACCCTTCATGACTTTCAAACCTTCTCTCTTCTGAGTCCTCACTCTCTGCTAACACTAAAGACTTCTGGTATCCATTATGCTGATCAACCAAAAGCTGTGTCATGCTAAGAGAAATGAATGAGTTGTCCCTTTGTACCTGTGCTGTATGTTTGTCTTTTGGATGGAACTGCCCTTGAGGTGCAAGACAAATTTCAGTGTGAACCTACAATAAAGTAGTGCTGCCCCATGAAATATCTGATAATTATTAGAGTAGAGTAGTTTGTCCTCCCATACTTGCTCTGTTTGTGACCAAGGAGTGCTTTTCACATGTGTAATTCGGCCCATTTGTCCAGAGCGAAGGAAAAACAAAACACATAGTTGCCTTCTACTGTTTTTCTGGGTTAGTCATATTGATACTGACTTATAATAAAATAACCAAAGCTTGTAACACAAACCAAAGCAAAGAAATCAAACTCCAGAGATTGACAGTAGGTCGTGATTAAATTTTCTTTACTGAGATCTTTAATTATACATACTAATATTTACTGCTAACTGTATAGGTGGCTCATATATCATGAATGATGATAAACCAGCAGAAACAAGACACAAAGCAACATTTTGTACGATACTATTATGGTTACAGTCACTCTTTATTGTGATATTTTTTAAAAACAAATAAAAAATAAAATTACTGCACTCAAAAGGAGTTACCATGGTTACCAAATGGTGTACAGAATAAATAGACTATGCATCCCTTAATTTAGAAGAGATGCAGATCACAATCCGTTGATGGATTTAATAGTAGTTAACTTTGTAATGTTGAAATAACATATCGACTATCATAAAATATCATTGGCGCAAATGTTTGTTTTAACCAGTTACTTGTTAAAGCAATATTTTATATTTATTTTATCAGTCTAATGTTTTGTTGTACCTCCATGTTGACAAACTCGCCTGATTTAATAGTGTTTTTTGTGTTTTTGTTTTTTATTTATTTCTGAATACATACAAACCTTCCTTGCAATTTCTATTTAGGTATACAGTCCAGTGCATTAATGGTGGTAGTAGTAGAGAAGCAGGAGGTAGTCTGTGTGTGTGCTGGAGGAGGATCTGGAACATAATGTGAGAATGAGCTTCTGACAGCTCAGGCACAACATCCTGTCTTCCCATTAGCAAGGCGACTGTTTGGCATTATTTTCTGTTGAATTACAGTAGACATTAGTAGTGTGGGGGCCGCAGATACATCAAAGTCATCAAAAGACTAGCTCTAAAAGGTTGGAGGCCTTCTGTGGTTTTAATGGCATTTTTTGGGTTCAAGGCTTTTAGTTGCCCACATGTTGCATTACCTTGTTTATCTTTTGTGTTTCTCTCATACACAACCCATAGGGGACGTGTATGTGAATGAGAGAGACAGAGAGAGAGGCAACTTGCAGTCCTCACCATGGGGTTTTGTTGTTTAGGCCTGGGGAGAGACATACAGAAAGCCTTCTACAATTAACATAAAATTTGCGCATCTTGAGAGGTTCTACTTTATGAATCGCGTCCTTGTAAGCAATATGATGGCTTAAAGCAAAATGGTTCCTTTCATGGAATTTTTTCTGTGTGCTGTAAAAATCTGATTACAAACACATATGCATGTTAGCTTTTTCTTATCTTGGTAACTTCCAAACTTTGCCATAAAAATTAAACTTAATTAAAAATTTTAACATGATCAAACTTCAAAACTCTTATCTTATTTTAAACCTTAACACTTGATTTGTCATCCCAAATGATCTTGAATCCGGGTGGTAATAAAAAGTAGGTTCAAAATAAGTCCCATAAAAGCAACTGGTGTGTCTGTTTCATGGATATAAAAACAATTCAACATAGGGAGAAAACAATGATGCCAGTTTATCCCAATGGCAACTAAAGATTCCTTTTGCTGCCCAAAAAATATTGTTCCTGCAGTCAACCATTTAAAAGGAATTAAAGCTGCTGACGGCAAGTCTAACTGCAAATGAGGTAATTTATTACTCATTGTCATAAATATTTAGACCACAAGGATTAACATTTGTAAAACTTTAACAGAGCATAGAATGGCTACTTTTATATGCGTAGCATTGTCTTAAAGTTAATAATCTATGCAACCCATAGGTCAAAGAGAAAGACACTAATACCCATGTGCAGTACGCTGCATAACATGAGCACAGACTTCAGAAAGAGAAAATCAGATAGGGAGAACTTTTTTTTTGGTTCAATCACTCAATGAAAAATTTCTAATGGAATTGTTGGTTTCCATTTTGACATCCAGTATCCAGTTGTTATAATAAATCTATTATCTGTTTAGAGCCTCTTGTTTAATCACGTCCAATAAAAAACACCAAACATAACATTCAACAGTAAGGAAGTTGTTGAATTCAGAATGAAATGCCACCTTTTGCATTATGTGAAATATGCACATATGCCAATATTTTTGTCTTCTCCATTAGGGCCAGTGCATCATTTCTTGTGGTGTATGCTGTTCAAATTTCATTCAGATTATGTAGCATATACTAGTAAAATGCATTTTACATAGAATACATACCGTATAGAGAATGCTAATGTGTTGACTGACTATTGCTAAAATATTGGCCATAATAAATCATAAAAAAATGGTTTGATAAAATCAAAATATTCAGGAATTTGGGGAGATTGTTGATCAGTTAATGTTTGTTTATTCATGCTGTTAATAACATGAGCTGGTATGTGACTATATGTTTTGTCTGCCATGAAATGTGATCCAAATGTCCAAATGCAATATCTTTTTGTTTTGCACATATAGTATTACACAGATCTTAAAATGGAGCCACATTAAAATTAGTTTTGAAGAAAAAAAATACAGAGACTTTACATTTTTTTATGTTTTTCTAAAATACTGTATAATGTCATGTAATTATTTTGTAAAATAGCTATGGAGAGAGGATGACAGGGTGAGCCAGTGGTGTTAGGAGGAACTTCTCTTCAACCCCAACAAGAATAAAAAGCTGACATAAAACTACAATTGTCAGTAGCAGCTTTAGAGGCTCAATGAGCCTACAAAATGTCTCAGTGGAAAAGGTTTGGACAGCTGGCTATACACAGAGCACAATGGTTTAAAATTAACAACGGATCAGAAAGAAATCACACTTTAAACAGCCAATACCTATCAATCAAAAACTCCCTGAGAACATTCTTATATTCTAACATAATGATACTGTGCATTTGGCAGACTAAGTAATAGATTGGTTAAATCAAATATAGTTTAAGTCTTTTATGATGTACCTTACCGTAGAAGTAATCCATATTCTGATATTAACTCCAAGTCGTGAATTGCAGACTAATCCCTAAAGAAGTAATTACTGGAAAATGTCTTAACCACAAAGTGTCAAACTGATTTTTACACTACAGACACAAAGGCACTGACACTGCACTGTTAGTATAAACTAACAGCTGTAATATAGCAGGTGGCAGTAAGCGCTTTCCTCTCCCACAGTACCTCTGTTGTTTTATTGCACTCATCTTCAGCACACCAACTTGCTCTGCTGTAAATAACATCCATTCAGCTGGTGTCCGTTAGACATTGAGCATCCTTTTCTCTCCACATAAAAAGCAGTCTTTTCACTCTGCTAATTCCCTCTGACAACAACAACCAAATAATTTTCTGCGGGACCAAAATTGATAGTAGAGTCATGTTGAGCAGGGAAAATGAGCACATTAGGTTGTAATGCACTGTTCAGGGAGAAAATGTTATTGGTATCAACAGTATAAAAACATATTGAGATAATTCTCATGAGGATATGAGACTTGCATAATGAAAAGGGATGATTCTGATCAATATGAGAGCCATAAGAAAAAAATACTGAGCAAATGCAGGAAGAAGCGGGATTACCCCAGGCTTGTGGAAGGAAGCCCCACTGGTTCACAAAACATACATACTGTATCACTCTCATGAATTGATCCCCCAAAGATGTTTTGGCTTTAGCCATGCAAAAAAGCAATAAAAACAAAATTCATATTTACTATCCCAGTGGTTAGCAGAACATGTTTTGGGGAGTTTTTCCTTACATGAAGCAGGAGTCTGAAGATAGAGGCTGAGTATACTGTACTGATTGCAAAGCCTTTTATGTGTATATAGACGTGATACTGAGTTGACTTACTTCAGCATGTAATAAAACTATAATGTGGCCTACAGATCTATAGATTAAAAAAATGAAATCTGGTGAAAGACAGACTTTTCCTTTCTAACTAATCACATTTTCTATGCACTTTCTTATTTTCAGTCTTCCATCAACAACTACTTTCACCTTCTGGAAACAGCAAAATGAGTTTTAATTCTGGTTATGCTTGAGGGGCCGCTAAAAGGGATTTTAGATTAAACTCAAAGCTGTCATAAAACCAAATAGTTCTAGTCCCTAGTAGATATGTATATATGTTCTAGTAGATATTTCGTTTTTAAATTCTGTTAAACTTTAGATTTTATTTAAATTTGATCTATGACCTATTTCATAGTCATAAGGCTTTCTTCACTCTGATCGGATATACTTCTGCCAGACGAAAAACTGTATTCTTATATTAAAAATTAAATAATCTTCGCCTAAAAGATATTTAGAAAAAAACCACCAGAATTAATCTTCAAAATGCACCATGTAAAATATGTATGTAAATGCAGAATCTAAACTCCTCTTCAGGTCATTAAAGCAACTAAACAATACTGTGAGCAAGAAGAAACAATATTGAGGACATGTTTTTGGTGTCCTGCAAAAAAAAAAAAAATCACACTGAGTTGCTTGGTGTGGGTGTGTTGCTACAGGCACTTGTGGAAGGATGTAATATTGTCCACTTCGAATAATAATAACAATTTGGTTTTAAAGCTTATCACAGTCTTAAACTGTTTGCCTCCATTTTTATTCCACTGTACTGATGTCACTCTTAATGCAGGCTCAGGACCATTTTTTTGTCCTGGTCAGACAGCGCAGGCAAGAGAATAAAGTGGACAGTGTAGAGTGATTAAGAATATATGGAACCTGCTATAAAACACAACCCCTATTTAAAAGTCAGTGTGCGACACAATCCTGATGTATCTACAGACTGCAGATATGGGATTTAATAGGCAATTGCCATTTAAAGGTTATACTGAGTGTTTTTCTTATTTTGTCCATGCCATTTGTATCAATGAAGCTATGCTAAGTGACAGAAACATCTGTTATCTGTTGTTTATATGCAGTACAGATCATGAGCTGCACAAGCTACTGTATAGTCTCCGTAATGGTCAGGTGAAACAAAACACTAAGACAGTTTGAACAAAAACATCTTCATGAAGGGAGGATTTACTGCAGGATTGCTGTATCAGACTGCATTAGTTTTAACTTATACCTTATAAGTTGCCAAATAAATTTATATTAATGGTGTGCGGTGTGAGGAAGGAAGAAAAAGGTAAAAAACAAGTACAATTAAGTACTGAAGTGAGTTTTAAATCAGCGTACCATAGACGTAGAGGATGTAGTCATCGTACGACTCCCCCACTGAGTTTGATGCCACACACCGATAGGTTCCATTGTAGGACTTGTTTAGGTTTTCTATGTAAAGATCACCCCCAGTGATGACAGCATGGGATGGCACATCATCATCCACCTTCACCCAGTTCACCCGCTGTGGCCTGAAATGAGAACATCCAAGCATCAGTAAGACCTCAGGGATAAGAAGAGGAGGTAATAGATGATGTCCTGCTTTTCATAACAATTTTATTGAGTTAATTGCTTAATGAATTCAGATTTATTTAGCTAGTAGGCATTGTCTTTTTAACTCGACAGTCTATTGCTGCTTTCATAAATCTGATTAATGTAACATTAAGTGTATACCTGTAACAAATTTCCAACAGATTTTCCATTCTGCTTCATACCTGTCTTGTGTGTGACACTGATCATTGAGCCCTAGAGCAATGCTCATGCAATGACCATAATGAACACAGGCCATTTGGGAGTCATGAAAGTAAATTTCAAGTTCAACTGATTTAAACAAGTGGAAATCATGGCCTGAGTGTGGAGAGGAAGGGTCAAAGGCCCTTTCCTATTGAAGATATGTTGACAGTTAAAGTAATTGGCAAGCTCAAATACAGTATGTTTATATCAAACATGCAGTAGCAATAAAATGTTTGCGGACAAAATACCCACTCTTTTCGTACATCGACCAGTTTGTTAGACTGTAGATTTATTATATATTTCAGCACTTGGTTAGGGTTAGGAAATGATTGTGAGCTGGCTTAGTAGAGACACATTTAACATCACACACAATGTGTGTGTTCGAGTCTGTGGTCTTACAGTTGTGTGCTTTATACTCCATCCATCCACCCAAACCACATCCTTGCGATTGACTTTTCATTAATAAATGTGGCACTTCACTAACAATGATTATTACAAATGTAAAAATGTTTTTAGTTTAGTTGCATAGGAGACAGTATTGTCTCCTGCCTGCTGGCATCAATAATCTGGCAACTGTTAGATTGGCATTTAAAACCCATCTCAGGTGCCTCTAGGCCCCTCACGCTAAATCCAGCACCACAGCAGCAGTTTTTATGTCACCATGTGTGTGTTTTTTGTTTACTTTTAATATGAGTATATTTTATTTTGCAAATGGCATCTTGTTTGTGAATCCTCAATGCTGTCTGCGTTAAGCCAGGGTTCTCATACTTTGAGGTTTGAGATTTCAGGTTCAGCTACCAATGTCAGAAAATACCAAATTTCCATTATCCTTCTATGTAGGCATCTGCCTTTTGTTTATCAAAATGTGAATTTCTTTTTATGTTAATGCAGTGCTTTTCAATATACAAATCAAATCTTGGGATGCCCTCTCCGTAATGCCTATTCACCCTAAACAAATTTAAAACATCTGTAAAAGGATTGCCAATTTACCAAAGATTATAATCTGGTTTTAAACTAGATAGATTTATGTATTTTTATAACCTTTCTATCAGCTGTTTACTAGAAAAAAATACTAATTACGGATAGCTATGATTGCTGTAAAAACAAGACATAATAACATGACAGTCATTCTTTTGTTAAAAGCAACAATGACTGTATAGCAGCTTTGTCTTCAAATTGCAGGCTTTCCACGATTGTATACTTGCGAGTGTTTCTGTGTAGGTGGGCGCCTACCAAGTGTCTGTCTTTGTTCTCTTTTTTACCTTGACTGAGGTTTATAGCAGGTTGACAAATTCCATTTTTATGACAATGAGCTCAGAGCACCCTGAGTCACTGAGGGTGAAGAGAAAAGAAAAAGACAAAACACCTCTATTTTGCTACTGCAACTTTCTATGGCCACCGCCAGCTACTGTTATTTCCCCTGAGCGTGTGCTGATCGTCTCTCTTATAGCATTTTGCTGTGGTGTTTTAACTTGTTTCCCTACATATGAAAACATTTGGTGTGGAGGGAGCAAGCAAATGGAGGAGAAAAAAAAGAAGAGGCAGAAAAAGTGAAACAGAAGTTGATGCTCAGTAGTACAAATAAACAAACCACAAGTACCTTTAATGGCTGTGGTGGGTGTCTGGGAAAAGACCGTACTGTGTTTAGATGAAATGAAATGTAAATAAATCTTAAATATATAAATATACGTCTTTTCCTAAGATGGTGTGAGAGACATGACCTAGAAAAAATAGTTTCTATAGGTGGATAGGATGTTGTAAGAATGGAAAAGTGAGTCTGGAGAAGAAAGATAGACAGAGATAGACGAAAAGGTAAGATGGGAGTGCAAGGAGAGAGGAAGGGCAGGTGTCTTGAATACAAATGGCTGCCTGCAGCCGGGGCCCCCTGTGCTATCTACTGGTAATGACTGCAGAACTCTCAGCAGCTCTAATGAAAATGACTTCCAATTCCCGGCTCACTGTATTGATTGTGTTTTCATCTTTATAAAATGAATACGGGTAGTGAGCTTGTCTCCAAGCCAAGTATAAAAACTGTGGGGGGGCTGCTAGGGAGAAGCATTCACAACTACACTGTTTGGTACTGTGTGTCTGCATGTTCATGTACTTCTACCCTTAAGAGAACCACAAACAGTTTTTACTCTTTCACAATGAAAATATTTCTTCTTGTTTGACGGATACAAACTTTGATTGTGGATTAGGTTTGAGTTTGGGATAAGTCAAACACCTTATTGAGTTCTGCAAACCTATACCATTTCGCCACCTGCACAGTTCAGAACAAAATTTAAACACGAGGCCTCTGATTTCCCATATTAAAATAGGCTCACACTTGACTTCTCAGGTGAATTCACCCTCACCTGCCACTGTAGTTTTCTGATGAAAAAATGAATGATGAGAATACATACAAAATAATTGAGTAATTCATACAGATTGCAGAGATGTAATCTGCACAATCCACATTGTCATATGTGACAACTCAAACTAGAGTTGTGAGAAGGGGCGGTGACTCACAGACATCTAGTCAGTGATATAAGGTAATAAACAATTACCTAGGGGACGACCAACTAATGTGCTAACGTAAATTGTGTAAAAGACAGGATCATATTCCTGTATTTACTTTTGTTTGTTCCTGTGGCAAATACATCTGACCAATAAGCAGAGAAGACATTCTCGTGTGGTTTGAAGCAACATGATATAAATAAATATGCAAACAAATGTTAACAGTAACAGTCACTAAAAGTTGTGTAACTACCTTAACCAAACTGCAGAAGCAGGGAGTCTCTTCAAAATCTGCAGGAATCACACACACATTTAAACAACTAACAACATCCTAACAGGCTAATTAGTCTACTGTCAGCATTTTTCAACACACAAGCAGCAGCTCAGAGTCTACAGAAAGTATTGAGGACGAGCGAGTTCATGCCAGCGCTGGTACCAGAGTTTGTACTGATGTAATACTTCTGCAGCCATCACATACAGCTCACAGTGTTGCCAACTTAGTGACTTTTCAGTCCCCTTTAGCGACTTTTTTCACAAAAGTGACTGGCGACAAATCTGGCGACCTTTTCTGGTGTTATTGGATACTTTTGGAGTTGTCAAAGCATATTGCTTTGTGCTGTTCTCAACGAGCAGTGGCTGCGTAATTAACTAATGAATGAATAATAAACTCCGACAGAGTGTCTCTTTTGGGTCACTTTTGTTAGCACTAAGCCCAGATAAAGAAGAGTTGGAATTATGACATGACAGAAAAAAGTTGATTTAGTTCTAAACGCATTTGATGTGCTTTTTTCCTCACTATTCCTTGCTCCTAGGCGTTATTCCTCTTTCTCACAGCGTCCATTACATACATGCACATGGTCTATTAAGCCAATTAGGCGATGACATAATTTAGCAACTTTTAGGGCGGCCAATAGCAATTTTCCTTACCGAGGAGTTGGCAACAGTGACAGCTCAGCACGTAGTTAAGTAAGGAGGAAGAGCAGTTCTGTAGTCTGTGCATCTCGGAGATTAATGTTAAAGTTAATGTTGCTAGCATTAACCTTGTTGATTGATCCTGGACTGTACTTTACCCTTCAGCAGGGGAGTTTTTCGAAGCGTGGTAATCAACCACGGTTTTAACGATAATTAAAATGTGAAACGCCAATACTAACTGCCACAAATTTTACCATGGTTTACCATGAAATCAGTTACCGTTTCATCCCTACTCTCAAGTCGCAGGGAACTTTATCTGTATTATACCAGACAGCTGTAATTGTGCTGGGGGCAGCTGTCTCCCACTGCCAAAAAGAGAAATCTTTTAAGCTTGAGCATTTAATACTAACAACATGGGTTTTTAGTAGGCCTTTTTCTTAAAGGTTGTGATGTATCACCATATTTGAAAATCCCTGTACAGGAGAAAAATGTCTTTGAGATGGTCACATTACCGCTTCTGATGTAACATTCACAATATTCAGCTGTTAATTAATTTGTATTTAAGTTTGAATTGCCCTGTCAACACACAGATATGATTGACACTAACCACGCTAGGTGCTGATGTTTGGATAGTTTGGCAGGTCTCCTGGCTGAAGCTCTCACTTTATTCACCCCTGCTCACCCTAATTGCTTAATTTGCACTCCATTACATCTCATATCACAAAGACCTGTCATGTAAATAAACCAACACTGGGGTTTACCCATGATACATGTGGAATCATAGTTGAGTGAGCAAAAAGGAAGAGGTTTTAAATGTTAGAGTCAGACATTTCAAACAACTGAACATCGATAAAGGCCATTGTAAGTTAATTTCAATATGGTGACAACAATGTGTAGAACAAACAATCTTTGACAAAAGTCACAAAAATGACTTGTGCCTTGAGTCGATCAACATACTCACTCAGTCTCACACAGTTTCCCTGGATACCTTCAGGAAATTAGCAGTTATAAATAAAAACATCCATGTCTATTCATGCTAAAGTTGTACTCTACCTGCTAGATCTTAGGCCTGACTCCACTCAATATTATTAATGTCCCTCTTTGCTCTGGCCTCTACCATTACAGCAGTGGTAATTAAACATCTGCTCAAAATATCACACAGTAATTCTCATGTATTTCATAATTATAGGCCAGTTTCATATATCCCCTTGAAAGCCCTGAAAAAGAAAATAGTCAGTCAATTAACTGATTATGTATCCAGCATTGGTCATTTAGAGTTATGGGACCACAGGTTTTTCTGTAACATTAGTCACAGTTCTCCTGGTTCTAGAGACCCCGGTTCTAGAGAAATTGGTGAGAACAACTACACACCTCTCACCTTAAACTAGCAGTTTCTGCAGCTTCTTCAAGATGGTGATGGTGATGGTTCGTATCCCTAGAGCCAATTTCCATTAATAATTAGCTAACAGGCTAACAAGCATTGAGTCTACTGTCACACAAGCAGCAGCTCACTGCCTACAGAAAGCATTGAGGAAGAGCGATGTCATGCCAGTGCTGGTACCAGACTTTGTACTGACGTAAATACTATACAGTCATCACACACAGCTCACAGTGTTGCCAACTTAGCAACTTTTTTGCTATGTTTTGTGACTTTTCAGACCCTTCTAGCGACTTTTTTTTCACAAAAGTGACTGGTGACAAATCTGGCACCCTTTTCTGGTGTTACTGGAGACTTTTAGAGAACTGAATCTTATCTGGTGTCTTGGCCATCAAACTTTGACCTCAAACCTTGTGTTGACTTTTGAGCCCAAAAGCCCAACGATTCTCTGTCACTTTTCAGGCTATGTCTAGGCAGTAGGTGAGAAGTGGAGACTAATATTATGGTTTCTAATGTACTGGCTAAGCATAATATCAATTGCAAACCGAAGACGATCAAAGACAGAGCCGTGATGCACTCCAGAGATGAACAGAAATAAAATTGTTGCAAAACTTGTGTTTATTGACTTCTGTTTTTCATCTGAAAGACTTTCAGTTGTAACTGACTGGTTAGAAGTTCAAAGAATTTAATCTCTGTGGAGTTAGGTCACCTTGAGGTTTGTTGAGGTCACATGTGGATTGTTGTCCAAACTGATAATCAGACATGTTATCAGGGTCATGTATCAAGCTGCTAACAGCTGGCATCCTTTCCCAGGGTCAGGAAGGGATGACAGCTGTTCCCACTTTGATACATGACCCTGATAACATGTCTGATTGACTGTATTGAAAATGTATAAGTGATTTTGTGAACCATCCCCTCTCTTAGGTGACGGTCATTCCAGTTTGATCTCTGTTGCCTGTTGTTCTTTTCTCTCTCCTCTTTCCACTCACTCCAACCGGTCAAGGCAGATGACCACCCACCCTGAGCCTGGTTCTGCTCGAGGTTTCTTCCGTTAAATCCGGATCCCACAGCTTGCATCCTAACCTATGCAATTTAGTTCATCTCCATAGTCGCAGTTAACTTGTTGTGTTGAATGTTTCTCTTTTCCCCTTCATTTATACTGTATGTTACACCTCATCTTAGTTTGTTGTATTTGTTATAGTAAATTAACTTAACTTAACTCAATTAGAGACCCACCGACGTGTCCTTTCTTTTGTTATAGCAGACAGAGAGCACTTATTTCACCAAAGGCTAAGCTGTCTAGTAAGAGACTGATTAAATTGGCTCAAGGTTTTATTAAACATAATCAAAGATGTTAGTAACATAAATGTGGTTTAGTTTACAAACTGTACTTTCTTCTACTTTGTTACAAGACACGCGGTTAAAAAATGTCAGCCTTCTGTGGGAAAGTCTTGGGTTTTCTGACCCTTCCATTCATCTCAACCTCCTCCTAATGCAGACCTCGACACTTGTGGTTTAATGCTGTATGTGACCTAACTTTTACCTTTGCCCGTTCATAGAGTAATTACCATGGCCAGTAAAGGATACCACGCACTACCTATAACACTAACAGGACATATTATTGTTGGTTATAATTACTCACTGGCACGACTACATATGGACTCATCTTGAAGAAGCCCTGACCAGACTGGAACCACTCTCTAAAATATTTACCTGTTTTTGTCACAGTATCTAGTTATATCTATGTATTAGATATCTATCTAGTATCAAGAATTGGTTGAGTCTGTCCTATAATGTAACAACGCCAGATGTTATCAGTAGGTTAAATGAAAAAAAGAAAAAGAAAATAGAACTAAATAAGAATAAGAAGTGTGCCATTGCATGAATTGCTAGAATTACTGTAATGTTATTGTGAATATCTGTTGATACAGAATATGTATTTTAATATTTGACGTTTTTTACTTTTTCTATTCCTATTGTCATATCCTGACCATTATTATATAATGCTTATCAGTGTGCACATCTGTATTGATTGAATCTACCACTCTCATTCATTCATTTCATTTCATTAATTTCAAATACCACTATATTCTTATCCCTCCTGCTATGCTGAAATCCAAATATTATTCATGTTTTTATTAACGCTTTGACAGTCCGCCTAGATTAAAATAAATTGACTATTTTAACCGATACATACTCTCAGTGAATTTCAGCATTAAGTTTGAAGTACTTATTACATTGTTCGACTACCAATAAATATCATATGTGAGGTATTTGAAAGGTTCCAGTTGTATACCCTGCCATGCAGTGTATCAAGATTATTTTTACAACAGGCCAGACCTGAATGACTTAACTGATGGTGTTCAAATCTATTGATACAAATCTTTTGTGTTCATATTTGTATAGGTTTGTATAAGACTCACAGTTCTACATAGTGTATAAGTTCCACATAGTACTAGCAACCTGTGGGCTGAATAGTGCGTGGTAAGAGGTCAATACATTTCTATCTCTTATATCTAAGTACTGGAGTTGTGCATAAACATTTACATTCCTTTTTGATGTAACTCAGCTTTACTTTCTGTTACAAAAGTTCAATGGTCACCACTTTTCAAAAGGTAAACAGCGACAAGACATATTTCCACATCACTGCAATGAGACACACACATACATACACACACACTTAGGAATGCAGTCAAGTAAAGTAGTACATAAATACGCATCTGTGTTGCCTTCTGTCCCAGTGGCTAATTTTTAATTGGTTAAAATGTGTGTGTGTGTGTGTGTGTGTCGTACTGGGGTTTGCCTTTGGCCTGACACGTCAATTCCAGATTCTCTCCTTCCCTGGTTAGACCCTGAGGAAATTCCACCACAATCTTCACCTCTGGTTTATCTAAAAGGATGAGAAAGAGAGAGATAGACAATTAAATGTGAGACAATATAACTGACAAGAAATTATCTATCTTCGCTTAACATCTGCTCTCTGCACTTGTATTCTTTCAGATGGATTCACATGTTTTGATCCAGTCCTGTTTTTGTCCATGCTTTAACAGACTTGCAATTTAGTAAATTAGTCCATTTCTTTTTCTAAGTTGCATTTGATGAGTCTGTAAAATTAAAAAAAATATTACTAATATTATTACTACTGCTACTTCAGTTCTATAACACAACTTCTAAAAACTTCACCCACATTCAAAAAATCAAAGGATGTGGAGATCCAGCTTTTAGAGTCATCTGATGCTCTGAGTTCAGGACTGACATTGAATACAGGTAGAGCACTACTGTGAGAAGCAAAATTGTTGTGTGAAGCACATTATTACTCATCTAACTTCAACAGCAGGACTCAATCTCATTTATTATTATACTATTCATATATGACATTTTCTAATCACGTAACTGTTTTTCCATCTGCTGAAGAAATTCACATTTAGTAAAATTGAGCTCCAATCTGGTCTGGTTGGATTTAAGTTGGAAATTAAGTACACAGTAACATAAATTTGCAATAATAACAATAATTTGCCTACTGCTCCTGTCTTAACATAAACAAGCTCTTCAATTGCATCAAATTGCTCCTCAGCAGTACTAGGTCTACCTTGGGCATATTATCGATACAATTTTAAGTCAGCCTGGGCCAAAACACAAGCTGAAGCTATGGGGCATTACAGATGTGTGTGCCAATTCACAAGAGACCCTGAAATGTCCAAAGATATGGGATAAAATTGCTACACAAAACGCACAAAATAGAAGGCACTGGTGAGGAGCTCAGGCAGTTGGAAAGAAAATGTAAGAATCTTGTTTTGACAAATCAGTTGAGTACTTTGACAGTTGATGCGGTGCTATTCTTTGCAACCATGGAGTTTCTATTGTTCCCATTTCACTGATGGTGTTATCAAAGCCTTTTTTCATCTTGGTGTGGGAGACAATCCTTTATTCTGGACAAAAATCTAATAGTTTGTTCTATCTATCATCTAGGTTAGTGATTGAATTCAGTCTTACCATGTACTGAAGCAGCCTATGACTGAGACAGAAAAAAATATAACAAAAGTCCTACTCTGACTCACAAAATTGCATATGTCTAAAATAACAGGCACACACTCAATAATTTCACAAAATGAGGAAGGAAGTTCCAAAAGTCTGTTAATAGAAATAAAGAGATAACCACCTTTTTTTTTTTTTGCCTCAGAAACCTTATTCTTTCTCCACTTCTCAACATAATTGCCACGACCTCAGTGTGCTTTTGCAATGTGTGGATCAATTTTTCAATACAGTCCCAAAAATAATCGTTTTTCAGCTTGGCGAGCTCTTCATCCACTGTTTTGATCATGTCTTTTCAATGCCCAAAGCATTTTCCAGTTCTGTCTAGGTCAAGCAAACAGGGAGGAACATCCAAAAGGTTGATCCCTTCATGGTGACCTAAAAATCTCAAAATTAAAAAAAAAAAAAAGAAGAAGATATATAAAGTTTTGTGTGAAAAACAATTTGGGATGTAAATTGTTTTGTAGCCTAGATGCACAATTTGGTGCCTGTATTTTTAATCAGCCTGCAGACAGAGAGATTAGCTATGATTTCAAAGCCGGCAGTAAAGTTCCACTCTGTTGTCCGACCTTCTTTGCAACAAACAACACATGTCTGGCCATCCATCTGTCTAAATCACACCCTGTCAGTGGCTGGCTCTCAGTCTTGGTGATGGACAACAGATCGGCAAAAAGCCAAGTCTTCTGCTCAGTGGGCGTGCATGGGTTTAGACAGCAACCCTTTGGTTTTGTTTCCACTCCAGGCAATACATGGCATCTTGCAACTTTTTTTCTTTGCTCACACCGTCATATGACCTTGTCATCTCAGAGCCATAAACATGAAGGACATCACGCATCTGTAGGTTGTTTTGATAGCCTCGAGTAGTTATAGCTGATCTTTCTTGTCTCTGTTTGAAGGGAAAACACACACTGCACTGCCAGATCTGGATACTGCCACCACTGAAAATGAAATTGTTACCGTATGCTAGAGAGCCGTTATCATTATGCTAACTGAATTATTTGCTCTATTGTGTGCCTCACCTCATAAGCACTTGAGACGCACTATCCATCTCTCCGCAAGCTGACCTTGAGGGTAAAATAACCAGGCAACAAGGAAAACAGCTTCCTTTGCTTATACAAATAAATATTACATCCCTACAATATTTAATTACACTGTGCCCTGACAATGAGCATTTTTATACCTATTTCTTACTCAATTCACTGCACTCAACAAATTGCCCACACAGCAAGTGATTTGGGGTAAATGACTGTCTACCTCAGTAATTAGTAAACAAACCTGTCTGTCACTGCAGAAATAGAAGAAGCAGAAAGGGTGATATAAGTAACTGGACTCTTGGAAAGGTTCATGAAAAGGGCCATGCAACTTGGCAGTAATTATAGGGAAAATGGAGACCACGTTCAACATGGGTGTACATGATGTTCAGTTTGGTACTATATATAAACCAAATAATTACTGTCTGTATAATTTTAATACATTCATAGAGCATGGTCTACATATTTGTAAATGCAAAACATGAATATGAAAATAGGATGCTTGTTATCTGTCACACAAATAAGATATGGCAGAATTTTGTGTGTCCCTAAATGTGCTCAAGCTGTAGTTGTCCAACAATAAGGGCTCAAACATGTTGTGACAACCTGCATGCAAGCTCCTCAGCAGATGTGAGTGCACTGCTTGCAACCCCAGCAGCATATCTCACCACCAATAGAAAGAGAGCTACTAAACTGTGAGCACTTAGAGCATCCCTGCACTTACAGCTTCTAATTTGCTGAACACACCTGATCCAGATAATCAGCAGAATGTAGGGCAGGGATAGTTGGAAAACAAGCAGGACAGCAGCCCTCAAGGACCTGGATTAGCCACCCCTGACATAGCAAGTCTCTTCACTAAAAAAGTTAAAAAAAAAAAAAAAAAGCTGAACTTGTCTTTAAAGGAACTATTTTATTTAGAACAGAGAATATGTGAGTTGTTTGTAGTAAGAACTGAGCATTACTAATATATTTAACATGTATATCTCTTAAAGTAAAGTAAAGACAGTCAAGTCAAAGCAAGGAATTTTAAAATATATCATGTTTTGAGTTATGTTTTCCACAACCAGTAATACTTCTCAGTCAACAGGCTCCAAATGTAATATTTAACTGTATAGCTGAGAGATCAAAGAGAAGGCGAACTGCAGGATGAGCTATGCCTGTTGGTTGCTCATTACAGTATGCGCAGAGCATGACAGCAGCCCCTGCATGCAGCAATGTGAAGATTTGAGTCGGGTGGTCCATGTGAGCTCCCTGTTATCAGAGGCCAACAAAATGCCATGCTGCCTCTGTAGATGAGCTGATCTCCTGTTCTCGCTCTCCAAGAGAAAGGTCAGATAACTACAGAAGAGTTTTTTTTCTTTTTAATAGAATGCTAGGACATGCCAGAGGCCAAAGACAGAGGTTACAGAGGCACACAATACATAAATTTTATCACTTTGCATCCATATCTAAAACTCAAATGACTAGCAAAGGACTATTATTTTAATTACACATGGCTGGGTTCAGACGCTGGTTCAGTTTTGTTTCAATGATATAGTAAGGTCTGTGATCACCAGTGCTGTACAAGTTGCTTGAAAACTGTGATCAGTTATTCAATAGACAAACAAAACATAAATAAGAGCAAAATATGTTAAATATATGTACTTTTTGAGCAACACAGGTAAAGCATTATGTTACTCAATACTTTTATTGCTCAACTGTCAGCTCCATCAAAGACGCTTCATTTATGCTGACAAATCAGAACATTGATAGTTGTTGAGCAGAAACACAAAGTGCTGCAATCATCTGCAATACCTAACAAGAGGTTTGTATTGCAGTAAGTTATGGCAATGAATATGACCTTTGATCTCTCTTTTCTTTGTTTGTGAGTAAATCTTCTCGAGTTTAATCATTTTTGTAACACTTGGGATCAGAAGTATAAACCCTCTGTATGTATAAATAAATACGGTACTATGTAAGTATTCTTACACCCTTCACATTTTGCACATTTTACCTTGTTGCAAATTAGTTGTGAATTTAAAAACAATGATAATGCTCATCACGCTAAACATAATAATCTATTAAGTGGTTTCTAATAATAAAATGAAAAGCACGTAATAAGACATTATTCTAACCTCTGTTTATTTTTTTTGTTTTTATTTGAGATCAGGAAAGTAGTAGGTATATGCAGAGTCATGATTAAAGCAGTTTGGCTACAAAGACAATAAGCTAATCAGACTAATAATGCCCAGACAGACAATCAATCTGACAGTGTGTGTCTGTAGAGCACTTCCGTGTTTCTTGCTTCCCTGCGCCGACTAACTTTTATACTCAAACCACCCTATACCATTTTAACTTGTTCATGGCCCAATGAAATGACATGACATTACTGTGAATATGCCGATAGTAAAACAAAAACAGAAATATATTCTGTAGCATGACATCAAATGCAACTGGAACCCCCTCTTTTTGTAATACTTCATAGTAAAAAAAGTTAAAAATAGACAAAACAATATTACTATTTTAGGCCGTGCAGTCTAATACCATTAGTTTATTAGTTATTTATTTCTACTTTTTATTCATCATGTACTGAGTTTTCTCTTCTGCAATGGGAATGCCATGTACCAAAGTTTCATTGGAGGAAAATGAAGGAAATTTATGTAATTTAATCAGTGGATGGCACAGTCTACTCTAGCGCAGTCTAATTTCCCCTTTTATTAATCATAACCTGGGCATGGAGATGATCCCCCTTCAATGTCACTGCAATACATGTCATACACCAAAGTTTTAGTAGAAAATTTATGCCATTTAATTAGTAGGGATGAAGTACTTGTCTCTATTGCAGTCCAATTTACTGAGTTAAGCTGATGAGATAAAAAAAAATGGAAAGAAAATTTGGAAATGGTGTTTAAATATCCATGACAAATTCTTGTTTATTTATGAGCAGATGTACTTACACTGAACCTCCAGGTATTTCTGTGCTTGGAAGTCCTTGACAGCAGGGTGGTCTACGATGCAAACAATAGGTACACCATCATCCTCCTTATTCACTGTGAATGTCAGCCTGCTGGTTACTGTATACATCTTGTCGTAGGTCAGCTCAACCTTTGGCTTGCCTATGGGAAACAAAGACAAACAGACATAAATAAGGGAATATAGGTACAGTACATTATGGATTTCAGCCCCACACAGATCCAGTGGGTACTTGTTCAGGTAAAGAGAAAAACTGCTTAGCAAGCACCAATGTAAGCAAATTAGTCTTAACCAACTAACTAATGATTGTCATTGAGACAATGGAAGAAATGAACTATGCAGTTACCCAGAAGTGAAGATAGCAAAACTTTGTTTTCAAAATCAAAATGCAAATGTGAGCATAACAACTCTCTCACATTGAAAATAGCAATGCCCAATCTTGCCAGGGAACGCTGTAAGATCTTGGGAGATATTTTGTTGTCATAGCCTGCTGTGAACACAACATACCCAAAATCTGGGTTCTCCTTCCAGTGACAGATAAATAGCAAACTAATATAATGAGTACCGAAAGTTTGAGATTTGCAAATTGGAAAATATGGAGCCTGTTCCATATTTCAGAACATTTAAATTTATTTATTTGTTCACCTATTCATTGTTACTTATTCTTAGCAGGGTCACAGGATCACATCTCACACTAGGGAATGTGTGACAGGCTGTTGTGAGATAACAGTGCTTACCATTGTACAATCGTCATTCTCATTTACCTGATATTTCATCTATAATCTTCAGACCTGGGAAACATTGTGTGTTCATTTGCTTCATGCTCGTGAAAATGCTACCAAAAGTTCATATTTTGGACTTCTTCCTGACTTGTGTTCAAACTGTAGTTTATGCATCCCTGATTCTTCCAGGAGTACCTTGTAAAAAATGTGTTCTTAAAGGGTCAGTCTGCTATTTTATGCTTTACAGAATAACAGTGGTGAAAGCTTTGGATTCAAGGCTACTGGAAAAAAATGTTAAAAATATTACGGCTTGACAAAGACAACTGTTGCTAGGCTGCAAAGAGAATATCTTTCTTTCACTGACCTTACAAAATATGTAGAGCGTAAATGAGGAGGGTGTCCTTGAGAATTGTCAAATAAAGTGAATCATCTAAGAATTGCCTGCTGTCAGGGGCTACTCTGTGGCTGTGAATCACTCATTAGACTAGATTTATTTTGTGGCCACTCTTTATGCAGCACCAGATCTGAAGCCTGCAAAGTAATCCTGTAATATCAGACAATGTGTTCTCAAATGCAATAAAAAAAATCCTCATCACAGTCATACAAAATAAAACGGATAGATGCAAACTGTGCTGCACAACAGTGTTTAAGAGAGAGATTGATTATTTTTATGCCTTTGTCCTATTTCCTAACAGTTTGTGTTATGGTGTGTTTGTGTCCCATCAACAAAACAAATACAAGCGGCAGAAGAGTAAAAGAATATGAAAAGCAACTCTTAATGTAAAAATATTTCTTAATATGAAAAGTTGCATCCATATCTTTGCATTTTAGCTGTAAAATATATACCAACAACAAATACTAACCACTCCCCTACTGTGACTGGTGATACTTTCGCTGTGGTGACAGCTGTCTCTTTGGATGCTGGTAAAGCAAATCTGTGTGATGTGCCCAGCGTAAAGGAACAGGCTGTCATGAATAAATACCACTAGAGGCTTCCGATGCAAGCAAACACCTGAAATGGTATCCTTAAGGGGTCTTCTTGAATCAAAAATGTATTCTGAGAAAGTCTTGTTGAAGTCGTAATTCAAGTCCTAGGTTTCTGTGTCTCTTAGTTTACATCTTGGGAATTCATTGTATAATAGAAATACTAGCTACTCAACGCATCTCTTGGTGTGAAACCAATAAAAAGATAATGTATATTTGCCATAAATATTAAAATGACTGACTTATTAATGAGCTACTGAATTCCTATCCAGCCTCTATTTTCTTACAAAATGTAATGTAAGGCAAATATCTTGTTTGCCTTACCATGTGGCACTTGTTTTCTCCTTTCCTGGATTTCACGAATTTCACCAAAACCAAGAGAAGCCACAAATGCATGACTCCACCAAGGAAAAGACACAACAAATAAACCCTGCTGTGCATTGTACAGAACAAGAACTGACCATTCCTTGGGGAAGATAGAGGAGACAGAGTAGTCTCACAAGATGGACATCTGACAGTAATCCAAATGTGCGGCATCAAATATTAATCTGCTGAAGTAGAAACAACGTTCTGCTTGAGGGCAACACACACTGTGCATCAAAAGACCTGTGCCTATTGTTTTTTATGAAAACCCAAACACTAGCAGCATCATGTAGGATTGATGCACATTGCCGCATCAGGATATGCCCGGAGCTGATGAGTCAACACTTCCCAAAGCAATTTAATCACTCCCTGGGGTGGCACATTGTGACTACTTTGTTTTCAGAGTAGGGCTTATCATACTGTTATGTGTCCTGTAACTATCAAATAAAGTTTGTCAGATCTCACAACATTGGTAGGTCCAGTGTGTTTGGCTAGCTTACCTTATCCTTGCTCTCAGATATACTTGCACAAAATGAAATATCCAAGCCACCGCAAGAAATTATGTAGTTAGAAATTTGCTGTTACATCAACATACTGGTGCTTGTCACAAGTAATCAAATAGTTTTTCAGTCTTGTTGGATTGCCAACAGTCACTTAGCAAACTAGGTAGCTTGCTCACCGGGAAATAAGTTGACACAGTTTATTTAAGAGCTTTGTGCCATCAGCCCTTGTCACATAACGGCCTACAAACCATAGCTCCTGTGTGGACAGGTTTATTTTGTGGCACAGCAGGGTTATTTAATAAAAGAGCTTTAGAGAGCTTGTGTGTGTACTTACTGCTCACTATAAGGTCAGTATTGTTTCCTGTTGGTCAGCAGTGTAAATCTACATGTCAGAGTTGAAGATCCAATATTGTAGTTTGCCACTATGTGTCAGCCTTCTAATAGATTGGCGACCTGTCCAGGGTGTACACCACCTTTTGAACAATGGCAGCAGGGATAGGCTCCAGCAGTCCTGCGACACTTAACAGGACAAGCGGTTAAGAAAATGGATTGATGGATATTTATTATAAATATTATACTATTAGAAATATCCGTCAACACTTATCTTAATGTAGACATGTGCTTTTGAACTGTTCTAACCCAGATACATTGAACAGCACTGCCAGAAGTGCAGAGATATTTGCTACTAAATGTTTTTGGGCCAGGCTCAGCCTGCCAACCAGTCAGAGAATTTCAAATATTTCTGCTTGAAAAGTAAGTTTTGGAGCATTCACATTTATTTCATGATGACAACAATTTGAAGTGCAGGGCAGGGCAAGTTGCAGCGGAGCAGAGCAGTGAAAGGAAGAACTGGGCAGAACAGAGTGGTTTGATGTCAAGACTCACGCTCAGGGATGTCACTATTGAAAGACAAGGGGGAAGGAATTAGCGTCAGGGTTCGAATTACGGGGGAGCTAAGGGGAGCTCGGCTCCCCTGAAAAGGACCTGGGCTCCCCTGAAAGCCTACTTTGAGACATTTAGGGGGAGCTCTAAAACACTTTCCATTTTTTGTGTCGCATATAGATTTTGATTTTCTGTACATTAAGGTTCCTGAAATAAATGATGATATTAAAAATGTGTCAATGTTGTGTGTTTATTCGTTCATTACATTACTATTTCCGAACACTATTTTCCGCTGTCTCCTG
>JAUBNQ010000006.1:13024993-13036092 GCA_032353495.1 Ctenopoma kingsleyae
TCTAGTGTATTGAGAAACACTTGTTAAATATTTGTTGTGTCAAGAAATTGAGAAATCCTTGTCAATCAGGTATAATCCATTACACAAAACTATCTCATAAAGATCTCATAATCCTCTTATGTGCCACTTCTAAATTTCATTTCATTGTGGTGGAATATGAGCTGAATAAATAATTTCTAAAACATGTTGAAAAAAAACGAAGGACATGGTTTCCCATGCTCAAGGTTTGAAACAGCAATACACTCATAGAGACACAAGGACAGATGATGAAGAACAGCCTGGTTAACACAGCAGGGTAGAACAGAGGGGTAGATTTAACTTTGAAAATGTTGTAGTCCTGGCAAAAAGAAGGTGAGCTGGGCAACACTGTCGGCAGTTCTTTTAATGTTATGTTACTGCACGCTAGTATATATATTTCACTCCTCTTTTTGTACTCTGGGCTAAGAAGTGGGTGACCTATAGCTTCATGTTCTTTTTACTTTGTTCTTCTCTTGTTCTGTGATATCTGATAGTATGAGAAGGACATCACAGATGTCTGACAATGGTAAGAGAGGCAGGTCTTTGGATAACAGAAAACTGTCCAGATTCTGAAAGGCTGTAAATTATCTGATCTGTCGGTTTTTACAGCTGATGGTAATGAAGCTAATTTAAAGCAGTGATAAGACAGTACAGTAGAGCCGCTGAAGTACAGCCAAGGAGACTTTGTGAGGTGGCTGACAAAGTGAAAGTCCAACTTCTGCTCCCCCTATTCAGGGCACCAAGTGCAGTCTCACTGTTCATGCTGATTACTGCTATTAAGCAGTGTGCCAACTTTAATGAACCCTATTGTTCTGCATGCGGGGATAACTCTATGCATTTATGTTAATAATACTATGAATGTGCCCCACTTCACACATAGAGGAAAACTAAAAGGACCTGCTAAGGAAAACAAGTTCACTTTCACACTGACTGCGCAGCAATAAGCAGCAAATAGTGTAACATTAGTGCAGTGTAGACTAATGTGTGGTTTTGTAGGTACAGGGACCAATGACTTCAGCTGTCTGAGCCAAATCAAGTGGGATTATCCAAAGTCAGTAATTTTTTTCCCATTTTTGTGATTCCATAACAGTGTTACTCTGCTAGACAACACTTGTAGGAATTCATTCTGACAGTTGTATTTGTGTGTGCATTTTTGCATGGATTGAGCTCTGTGGATTTTGTCCCACATTTGCTTAATCGCGTAGGCGCGCTAAAAAGACAGTGATTCACAGATGGTATGAAAAGAAGGGATGATTACAGCAACCACTAACTGTTTAAATGTACAGTACATATTGAATATATTGTATAGAGCTGAAAATCTTATTCTCCTATTCTTTAATGTTTTCATTACACATTACAGTCCTGGAACTATGACTTATCTCATATTACAAATAAGCACTTAAAATTTTAAATATTAAATGGCCTCTACATAGAAAAGACTTTTCAATCTTAGAAGGAAAAAGTGCTTTCAAATGCTTCTTACTCGCCCACATACACACACACTGACAGCTGAAGAGTTGCCATCCAAAGCACTGGTCTGCTCATCGAGGACAAGTTGATGATCAGTATTTTTCTCAAGGACACTTTGACAGGTGGACAGGAAGGGTCTCTGGGATCTGGGAATCATAATGCCCCTTGGCCATAATTGGCATTGCCACAACAGGTCACTTTTCTGCCAAACATAAGCATAGGATGTGTGACCACATTAGCAGTGTTTTCACTATTCTGATGAGGATTAGTGAATTATTTTGCTAAGCCTTCTGCAGATTCTCTGCAGCAGAAAAAAACTGCATATAACTAATGATTAGTTGGAAATTGGTTAATTACTAACTGCAGAATTTCATAAGTTATATTGTAAATTATAAATATGTGTACATTTGCTAGTCTCATCACTAGAATTAACTACCCTTAGAAGTCAGTCTTTGGCTAATATAAATTTATGGCTAATGCAGGTGGATGATGTTTTACGATTGAACATTTTTTTCCTTACTGTCTCTTTTTTTTTGCAGGATATGGAATGCCTTCAGAGGTGAAAATCACATACAGTATTGCCTGTTTTGAATTATTCCAAAATGCTAAATGTTACAGTCACATGAAGAGACCATGATCTCTACACTGAAATGTAGTTGACAAAAAAGGTAAAATTGGAGTGGATGAGACTTATGGTGAAAATATACTTTAAAACAAAGCAGAGAACTAGGATCAATACATCTTCTAATGGCTTTTTCTGTGCTTTTTACCTCCACTGACTACATGATTTTAATTCATCTCACTTTCTCTTTTCCTTCTCTTGATTCATCTTCATTCTCTTTCTGCATTTCATTTGAATAGTTTTTTTTTCACTCCAGCCTCAGCAAAGAGCCTCATCCAGAGAGAACAGGAGATGATGAGTGTGCCTCGCCTAAGTGGCTGCAATCAATTGTGATTAGTGGCTGCCGCTATTTTTTGAGAGGAGCACATCAAAGTTTTATTATTGGGTGTCAGAGTGGGTGAGACAGGGTGGAGCGGGGGTAATTACATTCTTACAACCAGCCTCCTCCCCAGTCTTGGTGAAGCCCAGGCTTCCAAATCACAGTTTAGTAACTATGTAAAACTAGAATATGGGAGTGTTAAGCATCACTTTAGTAATTGTTAACCTTCATGGGAGCTTATCTGTCTCAAACGTTGTTCATACTCTACACTACCTGTTCTCCTATTCCACTTACTATTTAATTCATATTTTGTGCTGATGTGCACTGCATGTTTTAATACACTCTCCAGCAGACACGCCTGCTTTTGGAACTGTTTTCATTGTGTATATCATTCTTATTTGTTAAATCACTTACTGACAGACAATTAATTTCCCCTGTGCAGATCACTTTTATACTTTTATACCTAATCTCATCACCAAATAAAGTAAACAAGCAAATGACCATTCAAAAAGCTAGCTGTCATACTGAAAAAAAAAAGCTACATTTATTTTGTTTTGTTGTTTGAATTATGTGAATTCAAAAGATTGGAATCAATACTGTGCATCATCTTTTAGTGACATTTTTTAACTTTCTGCCATATTTTACTTATTTTATTTTATTATATTTCTGTGACATAGGAGACAGTTACATGGTGAAGATTAACGTGAGTCGGTGGTCCTTCCGGTGATTGTTTATCACGTTAAATCACTTGAACATTCATCCGACCAGACACTGCACCTTCTGACGTTTGTCCGTGATTCACCCTGCAGCATATTTTAGGTGTTCTAATGAAATAAATTAAGGTCTACACATGGTTTAATGTCCTCAGATAATACGATTCATAGCGTTTGGTCCTGTTTTGGTCCGGTACGCTTTCTCACCAGGCGAACCGCAGCAGAGTTCGCTTTTGATTCAGATCGAGACTACCTGTTTTGGGGGGTCTCGGTGCGGTTGTTTTGGTGCGCACTTGAGTGCGATTGCTGTGTTCACACTGGACCAAACGAACCGCACGAAGAGTGGAAACAAACTCGAGTTCAGTTCAAATGGACTAAAGCCTGTAGGTGTGAAAGCGACGTAATTTTTTATGTTTACTTCCGTGAAACAAAGATGCTTGAGTATTGTTAGTATAGTTTAACAACCTTTTGCAAACACATTACAAAGAAAAGAGAGGCCATGGCTGTCCAACCTGAGCTTGGTTCTGCTGGTTCGGTTCTTCCGTTAAAGTGCGTTTTTCCTCTCCATTGTCGCCTGCGCTTGATCAGGTGGGATTGCTGGGTTTTCTACATAATTCTAAATATAGTAATATTATGTAAAGTTTTAAACCTTACAATGTAAAGTGCCTAGAGATGACTTTTGTTTAGATGTGGAACTATATAAAAAAATTAAGTGAATTTAACTGAATTGAATTTCAAAGATTTCTTTTCAAAATTATCTTTTAAATATATGAATGCAGTTGTGGTCTATTGAGAGTCTGAAGCAGTAACACAGCTGGTAGGTTGTAGCTCACCATAATTACTCTATATATTGCATATTTTCACAGTTCAGATTTCAACAACTGTCTGTATGTCTGTGAGAGTTACATATTTTAGCTTTGTTTGATTACATGAACGTTACCAATTACCCAATATTATAAGCAAGAAGCACAATATATTGAAACTAAGCTTCTCACATAAACGCCATCATTTTTGTGTAGATTGGTTCCTTTAACATGTAAATGCCAACCTAAAAATATAAACTAATAGTTACAATCTTGGATTGACCATATGCCTCTATTATTACTGCAGTTATTGTGCTGCCTTATCCTCTTATTCTTTTTCTACAGATTTATAATGTACAGAGAGAGCACAGGCATATATTGTACTTCTGACATCACTGAAAAAAGAAAGCATCTTCATCTTCAAATACACACCTACATGGTCACTTGTATAAAAACGCTGAGCGGAGCACTTAAGCATTTGCACGCAAACACTGCCCTTGTTCTCTTGTGGAGGAGGTGAGAGGTTTTCTCTTCTTTAGCAGTATGTGATCTTTTCACTGAGGGCCAGCAAGGTTCAGGGTAAAAGTCTTTCTATGAAAACAACTTAATGACGCAGCAACATGCAGGGAAGAAAATACATATTTAATATTTTCACATGAAGGACATGACTCAAAGGAGAGAGAACATTGGAGCCAACCTGATTTTTTTATTTTCATTATTAGAAAATTTTTAGAAAGTTTTCAGCTATTCACACAGTGAATAAGTTACTTAAACTTAAAAGCATTTTAAAGTTATTTTTCAAATTTGGTGGTCAAGGAAAAAGCTATGGGCCAAAAATTTCAAGGACCTATTGAGTGAAAATGTGTGTTAACTGTGGTTCAGTGGTGGTTTTGCTTCACAACCTTGAATGTCAACACAAGTAGGCAATAGTGCCTCACCAAGTTACCTTAATGTCAAAAATGCTGCGTTTTATAGCACACATTGGCTTTAATGCCATCATCACACATATCAAAGCTAATTGCCATGGCCTTTTAAAAGTTATCTGTTGTTTCTTGCTGACCAGGCACTTTAAAATAAGTAACCGTTATATCAGACTGGCTGTGAAAGAAAAGCCTTTCAACTCACTCTTGACTTTGATTTTTTTTTAAGCACTACATATTGTGCATCTGTATTTGAGAAATACTGTCTTAGACTTGCAGCTGGGTGAAGTAAATTTTGTGACTTGGCATCAGAACCAGCTCACAACAATGGAGACCTGTTGCATTGTTGTTTTCTTTCTTTTCTTTTATCTCTTTTATATAGCACCAATTCACAACAAATGTCATCTGGAGGCACTTTACACTGTAAGGTTTAAGATCTTACAGAATATAGGTAAATACAGAATAAATCTAGCTGAATGGCTTTAACATAAACATTTAATTAGGGTAGTTGTCTGCTCGCAGGAGTAAAATATGGCAGAAAGTTAAAAAAATGTCGCTAAAAGATGATGCACAGTATTGATTCCAATCTTTTGAATTCACATAATTCAAACAACAAAACAAAATAAATGTAGCTTTTTTTTTTCAGTATGACAGCTAGCTTTTTGAATGGTCATTTGCTTGTTTACTTTATTTGGTGATGAGATTAGGTATAAAAGTATAAAAGTGATCTGCACAGGGGAAATTAATTGTCTGTCAGTAAGTGATTTAACAAATAAGAATGATATACACAATGAAAACAGTTCCAAAAGCACACGTGTCTGCTGGAGAATGTATTAAAACATGCAGTGCACATCAGCACAAACTCATCAACTGATTCGGATCAAAGCAAACGTACTAAGGTGTGAAAACGACTTTAGTGTGAAGTGAACATGCCAATCCAAAGCACTTTCACTGTTTTTCTGGTGTCAAATCTGTGAACATGGATCTTCTGTTAAAGACAGTGTAGGCTATGTCATTAAAGCTGCACTAAACAATACTGGAGCAAAACCCCAAGGAGTACTCAACCAACTTTACAAAGTTTTCAGAGGCTTATTAGTACTATTATTACTTTATCAAGTAAAATAGCCCCTGGTTATGTCAGAGGTTTTCTCAGCTTGGGCTCTACATAGCAGTACATAGAGGCCAACACACAGGCCAACACTCTTCTCTAGTGAAACCTGTTTGTGTAGTTTTGCAGTGTTATTGTGCAAATGTAAATATGCAGACATCCCTCACGCAGCACATGAGGACAGCGATAATATAATTTACTGTTCTGACCGATCCTGACTAATCATGAATAATTAATGAAGTTACCGATGTTGCGACACCTGCAGAAATGTGCACAGAAGTTCTCACTGTGGAGATGTTTATATGGATCCCTTTACAAACTCTCAGGAAATTATTCTACACACAGCTGGAAGCTACAAACTAAACTTAAGTGAGTTATTAATGTTCTGAAACAACTTGGATTAAGCTGGATTGAGGAGGCAATATCGGTGAGTCTCATTCATTAATACGCTGCAGACTCTTTAATCTCAGTTTGTAACAGATGTAAAAACGTAGAACAAAGTGAATGATCAACATGCAGAAAGGTGTTCTGTGATTTTGGTGAATGCAGCTCTTACCAAAGCCAATGATGTATTCTGTTCTCTTTGGTTTATGGATCAAAATTGTTGCTCAAATGTGGAGATGTCGTCCTGTGTGCAGATAAGGCTTGACTGTATTTATATTTTTATGAAGGAGGCTTTAAGGCTTCCTCTTATTTTGCGTGAGATGTTAATAACAAGACCAGAGTGTAGAAATATGCTATTTAATGTTAGGAATTAATAATGAGGAAAATGTACTAAAAGCGTTTAAATACATGGTTTCATTTCCTTAATATCAGCTTGTAGAGTGGAAATATTACCCAAACTAATGATTTGAAAAAGTTTGCGCTGCAGGGCATGTTAGGGTTAGGGTTGATGCCAGTGTGTGCTGGCCTTAAGAAGAGCACAAGTCCAAACTGTAAAGTAAAACACCTTTAATGTTTGGAAGATATAGTTGTTTACCAGTCAGGGAATAATGCGAAAACTGTATATGACCTCTTGGTTCTGAACCTTAAACCATATAGGAAATTAAAGTCAAGACATGTCAGGCTCACTTCATGCTCCTTGCAGAAAGTGGAAAAAAAGCCTGAGTTTGCCCACAGCCATGACTCGGGGCTCTCGATTTGAAACTCTGCTGTGCTTGTTGATGACTGGGAAGGATTGGTTGGAGGGAACCCTGACCTAACCATTTTCTTCTCTGCCTCCTTCCAAAATGTACCAACAGTAAGGTAAACTAAATTTACTAATATAGACTAAAAACTACGTAAAAGCAAGTAGAACTCACCTATAACATTTACATACCAAAATACAAGTTAAAACAGAATCATCTTATTCGGCTTTCCCTGCTGTCTTCTTCTACAGCAGTTTCCTGCGTGATGCTGTAGACTGGTCAACAGCACCCACAACAGAGTGGGAGAGTAACAAGGCAAATGAGAGTGGGGCTTGCGTGCACACTGACTGATGAGGACAGAGCGCACTTACCCACAGAGGAGCTTGTGCATGGCTCTCTGCAGAAAACAAGTTCTAGGCTTCAGCCTCTTCTGTTAGCTTTATGAAATGCAACATATTACTACATAAATCACAAGAAGAAATTCTTTAAAAATGAACAATTAAAGAATATAATATTTTCTCAGTCTTTGTAGCAGTCCTCTTATTAATCTCATCAATTCAGCTCGAATAAATAGACAAAAAATGCTTTCAAAATACATCAAAACTGTTTTTGGTGGACATGAAGTACAGTATAACAGAAGCATTACCTATAGTCAGGCTACTCTGTGCATGTGACTGCAGCCAACTTCAAAGCGCTCCTTCGTTTCTGTCTCTTTACCCTCTCTTCCTCTCCATCTCACACTCACAGACATATTCCACCACTGTAGCCACAGTGGTGGAATATGTCTGTCTATCTCAGACAGAGATGGCAGATGTGATATTTTGAAGGGGGCAATGTTGTTTGGAGGCTGCCTGGTGGAGGCCATGTCATAATGAAGCGGTGCAGCTGCAGCAAAGATGCCTGGGAGGGATCACAGGAGATCAAGGAACCCCCGTCAAAGAAGAACACCTTGCCCTTGACAGCCAGCTTGTGGAAGTCAGCTCACCGCAGCTTGGCGCAACAGCAGATAAACACCAAGCTTGGTTTAGCATAGGTATGAGGGCTTTCTGCGAGGGTGCCCTTGTATACTGTGTAGACAGTGTGTTTGTAAGGCAGTGAACATCAGTAAAGGAGGCGAGTGTGAATAAGGGATTCACAGTCTCCTCAAAATGTAGAAAGACCTATTTTGTTAGAGAATTTATGGTATGTATTTGTGCTCATGCTTGAATATATACTGTACCATATATAAATGATATCAAGTAGAAGGCATATATATATATATATATAGTATATTTATGTTTTTTTAACTTGAATTAAAACTTCAAGCGTGAGCACAAATGCATACTGTGAATTCTCTAATAAAATATGCCTTTCTACATTTTGTGAGGTGACTGTGAAGCCCTAATTATATATTACATGGCAAGGTAACAGTTTAGATATGCCATAACATCTGGGCCCAATCCAGCTAATTATGCTGATCACTTGGCATTTACAGATTCATGTGAATTAAGTTTTAAAAAAGGAGTGGAAGTGAAACTTTATCTGTATAGGTTATGTCAAAATTACAATTTAGAATGGATGTTTTATTTGGATGCTTCAAATTGATGTCTATATATTTTTCCTGCCTGCTATTTATTTAAAAGCTGCAGACTTCAAAACAGAAACTTAAACAAATTTTCATATTCCATCTGCTTAGACTTATGGCAAGTTTTAATAAATTACTGCCTACTTCAACATACACCTGGCGACGAGCAACATTTGAAATTTTTTTGAAATTCAAAAAGTAATTTAAAGTAATGTTTAAAATTAATTTAATGTTAACTGAGAGTGACAGTTAGAATTTCTTTTCTTTTCATTTCTTTCTTTCTTTCAAGCTTTCTCTGTGCTTTGCCACCAGATGTTGGAGAAAGCATCTTTGTTGAGTATGTGGGAGTAGGGTTAGATAAACGTACTCACACAAAAGTGAACCTGGCTGATGTGTACCAGCCTGTTGAATTCATGTTGGTGAGAGAGCAGTGAGAGGAACAGCAGCAAGCAGTAACAACACTCCATGTCAGTATGAGGCTATTTATATTTTTTCAGGTAAATTAGAATGAAATAATGTCCATGATTGTCATTTGACACCTTAACGATGTTGGAGTTTGATATGTCGACTACAGTCTATAACTGATCACACAATGTTATAAAGAATATACTGTTTTCGTAGAAGTTTAAACACAAAAGTGAGAATTACTTGCACTATCATTTGTTGCCTATTTTTCTGTGTGACCTGAATATAATGCTGTCTGGATAAAATTCTTACTTACAGTATTTTTTCTTAATCAGGGAAGTGTCACAACATTACACACATCAGTTCCCAGGTCAGTAAGTGTCAGGGCAGACTCCATATAGATGTCTGTGTACATCCATGCAGACTAACTGTGCTATGGGTGGACCGACTACGTGTCAGATAAGTGAACTAGATGCTCATTTCATGCATCAAACATACATTATGCACTATTTATTTTAACGTCTGTAATAATGTTCTTGTGATGCACCTACACATTCTGTAATTTTTTTCTAGATACAAGGCCACATGCTGCATTCCAAACTCCAACAATAACAAAGAAGGTTAATTCCGCTCTGCTGATACTGATAAAAGCTCTCATACAGATTTGTGTCCATTACATGCCAAACTGCAGTGTTGGTAGATTAATATACAGTGATCATCTATAATTATTAGTTGACTAAAACACTTTACCTGCACTCTGTAGCCTTCAAGGTGCACACCACCCAGTACTAGAAACCTTAAAATAGATGTAGAGAGCCACACCTGGAATCTGTTCTTTGTATGTGCATTAATGGGTTATCTGGATAATATTGTGGACAATGTTACATGATCCTCTTGTTCTGACAACACATCCACAATACAAAAATGCAGAAAGATGAAGGCGAACAGTTGCTGACAAACTAAATGTGAATCTTTACTGGCACCACAAATGCATGTCCACTGATCTGATTGTAAATCATGTCTAGGATATAATGTCTCCACTATATATAGCACAACAAGATCCTAGTAAGAAGGAATCTTCTGCTAACTGGCTACTTTATATTAGCCATACTACCATTAACTGTGGAGACGTTATTGCACGTAAATGAATTTAAAATAGTACATTCCTTTATTTGTGAACCTGTTATCCTATGACTACAGTAGCACACACACATGCACACACCTATTAATAAATCACTGATAATTTTAGTTTTTTTGTGGTGCACAGTTGCCAGGAATGTCATCAGACTGCTGACTGTGACAGAGGAACATGTTATGAAGTAATCTGAACCTGCATATCTCACATCTCTTATTATCATTGACACGATTTCATGGTTTCCGGTTGAGTGCACGCTGGCGCGTTTGGCTGCCGCTGCTCACCGGTTGCTACTTTTGAGATTTTAAATTGCTGGATGACAACACAGTTTCAATATCTGACAGTAACCTGAACAATCTTCACAAGATTTTCGATTTGCTTGTGGTTGTGCTGTCAGGACGCACTTTAACCTACCTCCAATCCACACCGGGCCCCGTCCATCTGATCATCTTCAGTGCCCAGCCCGGATTAAAAATGTGGATCAGCAGGGTGTTTGTGTGGTCTGTGCTCGCCTGGGCCGCCCTATCCATCATCTATCACCCAACAACAGCACTCCTTCAATATTCCGCTATTGAGCTCCTGAGACTCTGCATCCACCTGGCCGTCCCTCCACCTGCGGCTCTTCACCTCCACCCAAACATCGCTCTCAAGCCCGGCGAAACTTCAACCATAACACTGGTTGGAATGTCAATCACAGGGTGTTAGCCCGCCTAGCTAGGTCGGCTAACCCCACTGTCAAACATGGTGACACCTTGACTTCGGTCTATTAAACATCCGCTGGGAAGGGGCATCTCATCCATGATCTCTCTGACCGTAAGTTAGACTTTCTCTTGAAAGTTTGACTGAAATGTGGCAACAGCCCAATGACTTTGTTTCCCTCAATGAATCCACTCCA
>JAUBNQ010000006.1:13041467-13065289 GCA_032353495.1 Ctenopoma kingsleyae
TACTATCCAGCGCTACCTTTCATTAATTTAAAATGGGAAAAGGGTCACATTATACAGTATAAAATAAATGTATGACTAAATAAATTTATAAATATGAGAGCTAAAAAATTGTTGATTCAATATGATACTAAAAATTACTAATCGTGTTGGGGTAATTGGACATTACATTTATAATAATTTAAATTATATATAAGTTTAATGAGCTTACAGAGAATATGTTTATCTTTTCACAGCAAGATGCTAGGCTACATAAAGGAGTGTGAACTTACTCCCTTAGAAAGCACCAGATCTTAAAGAGATGCTCCCGTTTTGCCAACTTTTCAATTGACTATAAAATAAACGTATGGATAAAGTCACTGTAACTCCCCTTAAACTTTCCTCCTCCACAGTTACATAAATAGTATCACAAATACATCTTCTCAGAAAGGCTATAAGGAAACATCAACTGCTAATTTGCATGCCTCAGTTGTCAAGCACCTCTAAATATCCCTGCCATTTAGGAGACAAGGAGGATGTTGTGGGAAGAGAGAAATTGCATCCTCTGATGTTGACAGATAAGGATAGACAGCTTAACAAACGAGATTCAAATCACCATCCCTTGGTGGCACAAACGCAGCACTAAATAAATGAACCTGGCCATCTTTAATATTCAAGACTGAACCTCATTTTACAAAGATGCGCAGAGGTGGGTGGTAGGGTGGGCATCTGGTTATGATAATACACTAACATACTACAAAATACATTTCAAGGCATCCGTGGAAGTTTAGAAGGCAGCAGCAGGGTGCTGCAAGGACTCTGCTAAGTTGTGTTTTAAGCCAGTGAAGGTAGGAATGACTTCAAACAATAGCTGCCTTGTCAGCTGTTTAATTGTTCCTGTTGTGCTAAATAAACAATTCTGACAACATGAGGCAGGAAAGCAGGGGGGTGGGCTTTACACTAATTAATGGGCAACAGCATCCATGTGCCATGGCCACTGTCAGATGTGCTACAGAAAAGCACTTCTGGCATCTTGGAGGGCAAAGGCTGTTTAAGTCTGTAATACAACACTTTGTTTCAGTATTTCAAAGTATTTTTTGACATGAGTGTCTTGGGGGGAGATGTATCATAAGGCCACTGCAAAGAAGAACAGTGAAAGACATGCTGACTAGGAAAGAAGATTGAAGAAGCTATTTGTATGAGTAGTGACACCTTACAACCTAAGAAAAAAGTCCAGTTGTCACGACTCAGCTTCCGGATAACTTCATCTTCAACGACATATAGGATTACTAGAAAAGTTTTATTTAGTTAGTGTAAAAACCTTTCATTGTGCAGAATTTTGAAACTGTCATGGTTATACAATCCATTCTCATGGTTAATATTACTAAGAACAATATAATAATTATAAATTATGTCCATTTAACACAATTTTATTTGTTTTCGATCAGACACAGCCAAATAAGAAGAAGTCAAACTGAATAACAAAAATTTGACTAATACTAAAACTACACTGCTCAAAAAAATGAAAGGAACACTTTTTAATCAGATGTATAGTATCAAGTCAGTTAAACTTCTGTGATAGTGATCTGGTCAGTGAAGTAGCAGAGGAGGTTCTTAATCACTGTCAGCTGTTTTAGTGTTAATGAAATTAACAACAGGTGCACTAAAGGGGCAACAATGAGACAATGCCAAAAACAGAAATGGTTTTGCAGGTGGAGGCCACAGACACGTTTTCCCTCCTCATCTTTTTTTTGACTGCTTTTCAGTAGTTTTGCATTTGACTAGGATCACTGTCACTACTGGTAGCATGAGGCGATACCTGGACCCTACAGAGGTTTCACAGGCAGTCCAACTCCACCAGGATGGCACATCAATATGTGCCATGGCCATAACGTTTGCTGTGTCTCCCAGCAGAATCTAAAGAGCATGGAGGAGATCCAGGAGACAGGAAATTACTCTAGGAGAGCTGGACAGGGCGGTCGAAGGTCCTTAACCCTTTAGCAGGACCGGTATCTGCTCCTTTGTACAAGGAGGAACAGGATGAGTACTGCCAGAGCACAGACCTGTACAGGATAGACGATGGCACCCTGACTGCCATTAGGTATCAGGATGAAATCCTTAGACCCACTGTTAGACCCTTTGCTGGTGCAGTGGGTCCTGGGTTCCTCCTGGTGCATGATAATGCCTGGCCTCATGTGGCAAGAGTATGTAGGCAGTTCCTGGAGGATGAAGGAATTGATACCATGGCCTCCACACTCGCCTGACCTAAATCCAATAGAACATCTCTGGGACATCGTGTTTAGGTCCATCCAATGCCACCAGGTTGCACCAGACTGTCCAGGAGCTCAGTGATGCCCTGGTCAGGATCCCCCAGATACCCCAGGACACCATCCATTATCTCATAAGGAGCATGCCCTGATGTTGTCAGGCATGCATACAAGCACGTGGGGGCCATACAAACTACTGAGTACCATTTTGAGTTAATGCAATGACATTTCAGCAAATTGGACTAGCCTGCCGCATCAGTTTTTCAGTTTAAATTTCTTGGTGACTTCGAATTAAGCCCTCTGTAGGTTGATCATTTTCATTTTCATCAAATGATGTAGCATCCTTTTGTTTCTAACACATTGCCCATTCCATATCAGTACAGATATCCAGCATGATTTGTTTTCCAAAATGAGATCTGACGTGTTTTCAGTGTTCCTTTAATTTTTTTGAGCAGTGTATAATGAAGATCCAATTGATGAAAAGTTTGGTGCTAAGTTTGGCAATAATAATAATAATGAAATGATCCTCCCAATGCTAGTATCTTCCTTTTATATGTGACTATTTTTGTAGCTAATCATTGTGCCAAGTCAGAAGCAGTTTAAAGTTGTGTGTCTTTCAAGGTTGTCTAAATAGCTCATTGTGCACAGTGTCATTTTGTGGCTTCCGTTATTGAGCATGATTGGTTCATTGCATTTAGTCGTAATATGTTGTTAATATATAGATTTTTTTTATAAGATCTCTCTTAACAAACTTTTATCAATGTTCTTGTTTCATCTGACCTTTTATCCCACTAGCTTTATCAGGCTTGATCCTCTTTGGATCAACATAATTCATAAATGGAAGATTTTAGTGAGATACATGTAATTACAGTTGATAGCCCTGTACTGCAATGTGAAAACAGAAGAACTTAAACTCTCATAACTGAAATAGACATTATGATAATGGCACATCCACAAAAATGGTGGGAGTAATATATAATTGCTAGACTGAGATGCACTTAATACATTTTCTCCAAATGTTTAAATCCATCACTTAATTTCCTTCTTTCCATCACAAATGAGCTTGTGCATTCACACACATATGCACAGGCACTATCACCATCTATTTCAGCCCTGTCTCCTAAAAATTACATTTCTGCAACTGCAGTTTTGTAGTGATACATTTATTAACAAAAGTAAGTCACAAGGAGGTGACTGTAGATGGCTGGTGAATACTGTGCAGGACTAACAAGCCGCAGAACCAAGTTTGAGACCACTTTCCCGTGTGAGGTTGGGTTTAGGCAAGAAAAGTAGTTGGGTTAGGGTTAGAGAACAATTGTGTTTTTGTTCAAATTTGAATTGACATGTACAGTGTGTAAATGTTTGATTTTTAACCACCACACAGTCGTTTCTTAACCCTGTTTTGTGATGCCTGACCATAACCATAAAAAATTTGAATTTTTGCCGCCAAATTAGGTTGACTGTGTAACAGGGCTGTTTCTAGCTTTGTGGGGGCCTTATGCAAGATCATTTTAGGGGCCCCTGTTTTGAATTGATACGAGGAATTTAAACCCTTTGATGATTTGTGGCAATGCATCACAGTAGGTTCTCAAAACTGAAATTAAAAACAACAAAGAAAAAAATCTAACTGAACCAAACAAGAGACTATAGAAAATAATAAAGGTAAAAAAAATTCCCTCTCTATGACCATACAGGTGCAGAAACTTAAAAACTTTATATTCAATTCAACCTTATTTATATAAATGCCATTATATGGCACCTGAATAAAGATTTTTAAGATATCAGGCAAAATCACGAGCAAAGATTCACAATCATTTTTGTGTTATGACATTCAACAATTTGTTTTATCACATAATAGACCTAATTATGTAAAGAGCAGGCTGTCCAAATCTTTTATATAGAGGGCCAGATATGATGATGGGAAGATTCCTGTGGGTCTCTCAGAAAAAGATTTAACAGCAGAAGTTACATACAAATGCCCTGTTTTAAAAACAATTTTATTATCATTGTGACAATTATAGTTTTTAAATGTCAATGAAGCCACAGAGGAATGATCAAATGAAACAAACAAAAAAACAATTATACTAAGACTTAGAGTGGTCATGAACCCAGACTCCGACATGCTAGAGCGTTTCCTTACTCATTGAGCTAACAAGGACACTGCTTACCAGTGGACATATCTGGTATAAAGCAAATCAAAGTTAATACTCTGACACAGTTGTTTTTGCAGTGATATCAAAAATACTTCTCAACGGTTTAGAGAAGTTTCTTTTAATATTACAGTAAATCTGAGAGATATTTGAATTACATTTAATTCTACTAAAATATTTTGAGACTAGAGTGGTAGCTTGGGGGCCCCCCAGTGGCCGAGGGGCCCTATGCATCTGCATAGTTTGCATAGCGCAAGAAACGGCTCTGCTGTGTAGTATCAACATATTTGTGACTTGTCATTTATGTTAATTGTGAACATATAGTCATTATGGTTATAGAAAACATAATCTGGGTGCAATTACATTCCCCACAAAAAAGTATATTGGATTGCAGCTTTGTTATATCGAAATATAATTTATACGGGACTGGGTTGACCATTTAACCAGTGGACAGAAGTAGTGACAATCTAGCTGCATACCCTAGGCAAACAGTTGAGAAAATCAGAATATCAAACATAGATGTCAATACCAACCAGTCAGAGGCACCGAGGAAAACATATCTACTGATGCTCAGTCTCTCAACACTGTTAGTATTCAGCAAAGCTTTGAAGCACACATATTTCCAATCTCCCAAGCAATATGAGCAATACTGCTGGGAAGCTTGGAATAGCAGTATCAGTCTGCATCAATCTAAACCAGGAAACTCTCCAATGTATTGTAAGGAAACGGAATAAATCACTGCGTTATTGGCTAGAGTGATATTCTCTGGCTACATGGTGAAAAACTAAAACAGTTCAGTACTATTTCATTTAATTATAGGATATCATAATGACTGGAGAGCTATTGTTTGGCTTTAAAAGTAAAAAACACATTATACATGATTTCCTAAAGCAAAACGCAAATGTGTTAAAACATTTTAATAAATCAGTATCAAGTACAAGTAGTGTGACATAAAAATCCCACTTGATCTAATGCTTCAATTTTAATGTTTTTAAAATATTAAAATGTGTAAGGGTATGTTTATGCTGGCTTAGTCAAACTAAAATATATATTTTTATTGCTTGCTATCATAAGATTTAAATATAGCTTTCTAATAACTTCCTGTGCAAGGTACAAAGTAGACATATAAAGACATGACATATACAACAAGGACACTATTTGTTTTACAGGTTTTATCAAGTGTCATGTGTCTTTGATATTTCCAGCTTTTACAGTGACCAGAAACATATTTAGCCTATGGCACTGAAAGGGCACTAGATTTCAGCCCTCAGCCATCCATGTCAAAAGGTTGAAGCAGCCAATCCTAGATTAAAGTTGTCAGACAATGACACTCCCCACCGAACTGTACAAAACTAGCCTGAGGCCCAAATTCACTAAGACTGAACTGAACTGAAAATGCCATGTTCCATTTGTCTGGGCTAACAACTGTATGTTTCCATTTTATTCAAAAAGAAAAGTATGCATATTAAATTAGGTCACATAGATAATGATAATGAGAAATATTTTCATCAGGGACTTGGACCCAATATAATGTTAATTTAACATGTATTATCTTTTTTGTTCATTAGATGATGCTTTGTTTGTAGATTTGTTCTGTACACAACACAAGAGATTGAAGGATAAACTGTTTGCTGAAAACATTAAATATTAATCCAGAAATTAGTTTATCTATGTATCTTGTTTCCTATTCCAACTCTCCCTGTGGTGTTATTAGTAGTAATAGCACTCACATTGCATTTTTTATTAGATCTACTGTTAAATATGCATTTATTCATACCCTGTCTTAATCAGAGACATGATGCAACATACAGTAATGTTGTACAGTACAGTGCATTTTCTTAATTTATGTATTTAACATTTGTGCCCCACATTGCTCTTTGCTGTGTGTGATCACCACAGCCAGTAAAGAGATTTTAATTTCCCTTTGACATTTCGAGGAACATGAGTATCCGAGTGAACGCTCAGTGAACAGCAATCATTTTCTGCTTTTTGTTGGTGTGGCTCCTGCTGATAAACTGACAAATATTTGTGCACTGGGCCAACATGTATGTGCGTGTGTCTTTGTGTGTCTTTGTCAATGTGTGATTATAGTCTGTCCAGTCTGATTGCATGTTTTCACACGCGTGATTTAAAATATTTGATTGTATGTCCTATGTTTATTGCAAAGAGTTGAATGTTGAGTTCAGTAGTTTATGTACAAGTGTATGAGTAGAGCATTTTTCAAGATATTATTTTGTATAGTAATACACTACCAGTCAAAAGATTGGACACACATAAGATTTACCATGTTACACATGTCTTCAGCTGTGTTACCATCATTGCAAAAGGGTTTTTTAATGAACAGTTATCCTCTTAATTTAATAAACTTCCATTAACAAACATAATGTGCTATTGGAAGACAATACTAAAGTTTGCTGATATTAGGTCTCTGTACGTTTGTGTAAATATTTCTTTAAAAAAGCTCTTTCCTGCTACATTAGTATTGTATTTCTGACATGATAGCCTTTATTTTTATTCTATTTCTACTGTATTTGTTTTTCGATTTCTATGTGTGTCCAAACTGGTTGTGTATGTGCAGGCCCCACACAGTAATGATGCAGTGGATATGTATGCAGAAGAACTACAGATCAGCTCAAGTGAACATGATGCCTATACTGTAGTTATGTGCATACAGTTTTCCTGTGTAATGTTTTTTAATGTTTTTTTTTCTTTTACAACACTTAGTAGCTTTTAGGAAACATGGTTGTTATCCAGTGTCATACTTTTTGGTTCATGTTCTATGGTTGTGAAGGCTGTGATGTGATCAGAAAAATTATGACAAAAAAAAAAAAAAATCAAGATTCTGAGAATATTTAAGAATAAAACTGAAAAAAGCAAGAACTCAAATCTTGAAATGGAATAGGTAAGTCTATACACATACATCCATCACTGGCAGTTCAGCTATAGGCTACAGGAATTTAATTTTAATTTAGATTAAGATATAAACTAAAGTAGGCATATCATGGACACTTTGAAGTTATTTGAGGTGAAAATTCTGAGCCGTATATCACCACAAAAGTGGTGAAGAGATGTCTCAGTACTTTTGGCAATATAGTGTATGTCAGTGATGATATTAGAACTGACAAAATTATGGAGAAAATATATTTTAAAATCATGCAATATTACAAAAATACATAAAGCTAATAGAAAAATAGTGAAAACCTGTGACTTTGCTTTTCTAATTTTATTTGTTGCATGAATCAATTAGCTAGTTGCTTTAGGAGCCTGTCAATTCAACCACAATCCGTAAGCACTGAAAAGTTCTTCAACCAAACTGCTTGCTGTGTGAATGCTGTGTTAGCACAGCCGACCGAGCGAAAGGAAGCCGATAAAAGGTCAAGAGCCTTATATGGCCTGACCACTTCAAACAGTAGAATCCCTCTTGGTGAGGATTTGAAGAAGGCAGTTCAGTTAATCTGTGTGTTGACTCTCACAGAGAGAAGCTCAAAGATAACATACCCTGTATACAGAATTTATGGGAGATGATCCCATTGCTCGGTTTAGTGATGAGACGCCAAAAGTCTTTCATTGTGTCTCCAGTAGACTGCTGCAACTAGCCAGTACCGAATAATGATTGCTCAGCGAGTTACAGGCATTATCTACAGCATTTTATGTTTTCCACAAGCCTATACTTTTTAAAAATTTCCATCTGTTGTACATACATTATACTTTTTTGTTGAGTATCTACAGTGGTACTCTCAGATTACTGAGATGCATTCAAATGCAAGATAATGCATCTCACCGAATCACTAAAAATGCACAAGCACTTGGAGATTTATTGCAAATGTGTTATACAATGACAATAAAACCTATGTAAGCCTATGTAGACCATGTGATATTACCTGATTTTCTGCATTAACTGGTCATAAAATGATCATTTGACAAGTACTGACATCAAAGTCAGTCACAAATCATATTGGGGGGGCATGACCCACGAATGCCCCCCAAAAACGTCAACTCTGATAGACATCACGTGCTTAAGCCAATGACCCTTCAGTTGACTTAGCCAGCTTTAAATACAAAGAGTCCATGGCACTCAAACATATGGCTAGAGAATTTTAGTTTGTCACCCCCATGTGACCCATTGTCTTCCAAACCAAGCTGCAATGCATACTGCAGACCCAGCTTCAAACAAAACTGCAGCATCATGTAAATCAGCAATTCTTACAATCACAAGTCTTCTGAGATTTATTTTTTGTGAGGCCTTGATTCACATCAGCAGATGTTTCTTATGAATAGTAAACTCAAAATATTTTAGTGTTTTCAGGGGTCAAAAATACTGTAGTTCTTACTCACACCTTTGTTTGTTGATGTCATTAACTGAGGCATTCACATAGATTTTCCAACCTGCACTGGAAATTTTTAAGTGATGTAATCAGTATAGAAAAGAGCAATACAATTGTTTGTGTGTTATTAATTTAAAATATTTGTTATTTGTAATTTAGATGAAGATCTAAACCTTAGGTACATTTATGTATAAAGTGACCTTAACTGTATCAACTAATGAAAGACTTAATATCCTCAAAATAATTTCTGAGCCCAAACTACAAAGCACTAAACTAAAAGAACTAAAAGAACTAAAACAAGAAACAAACTGAAATTTTTGGCCAGATGATGGCATTAGGGAACCAAATTACTATGGATCATCTGTATGTACCACAATGTCCTGAAATTAGTGTAAGCTTGAATAAAATAAGATCACATGAAACACTAAACATTAAATAAAGCACCAACAATTATATTACATTACATTTCTCACAGCTTTATGCCTATAACCCCACCCCCACCAGACATTTATGCACACTCTCTCCCACTGATGCTTAATGGAACAGTTGATTTGTGACATATTATGTAAGAATGGGGTGTGCTGCTTGTGTTTTGTTTATGATAATATGCACACTATAAATTGCATGTCCAGCCTGCTCTCTTCTGTTTGTGTTTTTTTGGGCCAGTTTTGTGCCACAAGAAGCCATTTAAAAGCAGATATTGCAAGTTATAGATTTATTTCCTGTAGGCCTTACTGCTTCATTCAAATAATTTTATTAGCTAATGGAAGCTGAAATGAATTAAGTTAAAATATGTACATCAGTTTTGTCCAGTATTACTACAATGTAAATGAGAATCTTTGGGAAAATTGGGTAATTGTGGTGTAATCACTGGTGAATATGCAACAGCTGTACAAAACTGAATGGTGTGTGATGTGTGAGAGATGTAACTAAATTGATTTTTATAGGAATTCAACAGAGATACCACAAGACAATATCAAAACTGAAGTTATTCCCAGAGATGTCACAGTTCGATAAAACTGTCAAAAACTCTTAGATGCTAACAACATAGACTTAGAGTGTAAAATGTGACATTCCTCTAGCTGTCCATTCAATGTGTGTGCTCAAAAGAACTCTGCTATATGTGGTCCTGGCTCTATAAATGGGAAACAAAGTTGCTCGGACTGGGTAATTACAGCCCAATGAGCTCAAGGAGTGCTCAACATATACAGCACAGTCAAGAGGGACAGATGACTGAAAAATTACCAATTCCACAACTTCCAACAACAGCCTACACAGACAAGCAATTAAAAAGACCAAAAAAATAAAGACACGAAGATAGTCTACATGCTTTTAGTTAATTTGCTAGTTTGTAATAGTATGGAGTTGTTGTGATGTTAATTATAGAATCTTTGTAGTAATAGAGAAAGGGAGCTTACTTCGTTATATGTGCTCATGTGGTTACATTTTGTTCAGATCAGTAATGATGTTTTATGTCATAATGTAGGTCCTTGACTCTGAACTTGCCTCAGTTCCTTGTACAGTTGCAGTAGCAATGCATTCACATGAATTCTTTGGATATATAGTTTGACTATAGACTTCAAATATCAATATCACCAGCCTCAAGGAGTAAACACCTAATGTTTTTCACAGTAAGAAAGAAACACGTCAATTTACAGTTTTTATTTCTGAAAATAAAGTAACTACAACCTGTGAAGTTGTGAATCTCATCTGCACTCAATTTTAATAGCATTTTAGCAAAGTAGCAACAATGCAATTAACATAGCTTTTCCATTGCCAACATGACAATAGTGACTTCCAAATCAGTAAGCTCAGGCAGGTTAACACTGCTGTAAACCTGTGAAGAGCTGCACAGTGATAATTCACTGTGGGTTCATGATTACACCTACTGTACCACTTCACAGAATTCAACCCACTATTTAATTTGTTTGATCCATTGTTAATAAAAAAAAACATATTAATTTGCACAACTGTAGGAGATTGTGAAAATTAAAGTTTAGTATCATTACAAACTGTGGATAGTTATAGTCCAAAAATAGTCATATTATTATAATATAACAACCCATCAGTGTAAACCCACTGATGATTTCTTCACTGATAACTCTTTATTATAGGTTTCACTATCAGGATGTGTAACAATCTTCCACTCATCTCCAACAGGGCTGTTGGGTTAAGTTAGGTTTACATTTGATATCCTAGAAATTTACATCTAAAACAAGCTTTCCTCCCCTCTCGTATCTTCTCTAGTTCACTTTCCTGCTGCCTTTCATGCCTTCCCTGCCTCTTTTCTCAGAGGAGCCAGAGGGTTGGCATTGTGCTGGATTCAAATAAAAAAATTGAGAGGTAAACAGAAGATCGTCAAGGGAGGCAGGAAGGGTAGGAGGGAGAGATGGATGGAACGCGGCTGCTGGTTCGTGTTGCTAATGATGAAGAAAATGGAGGGTCATGTGGGAGCCATGGCTGAATGGAGAGAAAGGAACTAGCACAAAGAGTCAAGACCACTTGAGTGGTGGGAGGTTGTGTTTTGTATGTGTGTCCTGCGTGATTTCTATCTATGTCCTCAAGTCATGTGCGCTGACACGTGTTTATAGTACATGGTAGTGGTACATGCCTTCACTTGTGTGAGTCAAACCAGGTTATCCATGAGTGTGTGTGTCTGCATGAGTGTGTTTGTGTGAGCACAGTGTGAATGTGCATGTAGGAGTGGAAGGGGTGGCAGCCAAGTGATTAATGCGTCAGAGAGGCAGCTGTGGTCTGGACTCACTCATTTGGAAATATCTTTCAAGGAAGAAAGGCAGAGCAGGAGAACAGTGGGGAAGGGGAGGAGGAGATGCTTCTACATCCCCTGCCAGATAAACAAAAGTAAGCTGAGAGCCTTTACTGGGGTCGAACAGGGCAGTGAAGGAGAGAGAGAATGAGACATTGGGGGAGGGAGGTAGAGGGTACTGCAGCATCCTTCTGTCCTCTATGATTCATTAGGATCTGCTTTAAGCATCAGTGTGTCTTCAGCTGTTGAGTATTTTGTGAGCTTTTGCCTAATGGATAAAACTACAACATATGAGACATATTAAAGGGACAACTCCAGTGTATTGCAATTTAAGTTATATTCTTGTATTGTTTGTTAAATGCTTTATTATGCAGCTATTGTAACTGTTGAACTCTAGAACACAGCAACATCACAGTATTTGTTTTAACAAATGTAGTTTTCTGGCACTGAGTTTTTTTCATTTTATGGGCAAAATAGTGATTACATGCTTGGAGGATGGCTAAAGGCTAAAGATGAGCATTTTATGATCCAGTTCTATACTTGATTTAATTATACTGCCACCAGTTTTATACTCAAGTTATGTCAAAGCATCATAGCTCTCTTAAATGATTAAATGATTATTACTGTGCCACCAGTGTTTCCAAATTTAAAAATAAAATTGATTCAAACTGTTTGAAATAGTCAATTCTGAAGTTCTACAGCATTTAATCAACATTATTTAGGTTAAGTGCCATTTATGTTACATAATCCAGTTAATGAAAAATATAATAACTTTTATAATAATCAATTTTAGTTCACATCCTTACAAAACAGCATGTTGTACAAATCACCTTAACCTCCCGCTTCTCAGGCACATTGATTTGAAACTGATAAAACCTAATTAAAAACGTGAATTATGTTGTCATAAAAGTGTCATGAACTCTGTGTCTACAGCAATGAGATCTATATTAAATAGCATATTTACAGAGAAGAAATGACAGCATTAAACAAGTGAGAATATGATATAAACCTATTTTTAAACTTTGTGAATCCATTTAGTATCATAAAAGATAAGAATCCCATGTCAAACAGGCACAACACTCCTGCTCAAATTTTGTCATTTTTGACAGTTAGGATTTATAAGTTTTGTTTAGTTGAATCCTCTGGCCCCTCCAAAATAGTGACATAATAGAGCTGTTTTTCGGGAGTATTATGTATGTGGCGACAATAACAACTGTTACCAGGGAAGCTAACAGCACATTTTTGGTAATTTTGTGTCCAAAATTATTTTTGTATTAAATTTTATGTCCATTTTATATTTAAATTATCAATAGCATTAATTCATTCCCTGACATTTCCCATCCTTTGGGTCTGTATCTGGGCTTATGGTGTCTGACTGTCATGTAACTCCCCCATACCCCACCTCCTCTCTCCCAGAGCTGCTTTTGCTGTGCACACTCAACCACTACTCTTGTTCCTCACACTGTGTTTTAAATACTTTGAATATAACAGTGAAATTAAATCCTAGGCTGCATTGCCCCTTTAAATTGCCCAACCCCTGCTCAGTACTGACAAGCAATTTAAACACCTTTTAGCTTTATTTAATATAGTGTACATTAACTAAGAAAATCTATTCAGCATGTGTATCCGTATATTTTTGTCACAAACCAAACATGTATTTTGCTTAAAGTAACACAAGTCTGTCACCAAATTACTGAACTGAAATAAACTCATGTAAGCATCCAGGATATTTCCACAATAGTATGTAATATATTTTCTTCTTGGATAACTGCACAAAATGTTTATTGGAGAATATTCTGACTGTAGAGAAGTCACCTGCAAAATGAGAAAGCATGCAGGTGGAAAACAACTTGTACTGTAAGGCTACTGTGTGTCCTGACTCAACCATTTTAAATGTTTAGCAACTCATGTGGATATTATGTTGAGTCAGGCAGCTGGAGAACAGTGTGAGAAAGCAGAAACGAGGTATCTCACCATCATCTCCTGACACACGCTGGGTGAAGCAGATTTATTCTTCAGGAGCATCGACAAGTGACAAAAGAACTCATGACAAAGGTGTCTTTCTAAGAAAGTGTTTTAAAAATACACAGCAATGCATCTGTCTGTCAAACAAACACCACATAGTGTAGTATGATGGAAAAATATCACTAACAAACTATCTAATTACTCAAAATTATTAATGAATACATATACAGTAAAATAAACAAAATACATAGTTAAATATTTCCTATGGATGGAAAAAAGACAACATGCATAGGAATGATTTGAAAATATTTGTTATGAAATTAAATAAAATTATGCACTGTCACACCTTTTCCAGCTTATTAGAAGATCAGATTTGATGTATATCAACACATTGGTTCAGTGTATATGCAGTGAATGGAAAATACAGATGATCAGACCATTAAATTTGTAGTGTACATTGTTGAATGTTTCTGGAAAGAAACAAATCCAACTTGGTAAATTCTCCCAAACACACTATCACTTATCTTATAAGGGAATTAGTGTGTAGTGTAATTAGTGTAACACAAACTTTGTTGTTCTCAAGAACACTCCATGCCAGTGTGGATAACAGTTTTGCAGGAGAGTCACAGCAATAGAGTAGCAGCAATAGAGTGTTCATCGTCAAGTAAGGTAATTGCTTGTGTCTTCTCCTTGTAAGTCGCTTTGGATAAAAGCATCTGCCAAGTAAAATAAAGTAAAGTAAAGTAAAGTAAAGTAAAGATTTTGAGCATGGCCCAAATCAACAATCCATGGCTATCTGTAATTCCCAGTCTGCTCTTTTTCATATCACCTGTCTAACATACAAAGTTCTGTCCTCAAGTTTTACTCTTAAAGTGCTCTTCGTTTTCACCCAACTATTGATTTTTGATCTGCTTGTTAACAGATGCATTTTAGATGCATATTTTACTACCTGAATATTTCCTGTTGCTGCTAAACATTTTTCAACTGAAAAACCACAGCAACCTTTTTCTGTATAGCAAGTAAAGAAAGCCATTGTGGTATTTGTTCTCAAGCACACAAAATATGGTCAGTACAACATGATATGCTATTTGGTGCTTTTTTGTAACTGGATGATGATGTCTCTATCTATATCTATATCTATAAGACACCATTTATTCTATCACTGTTGTTAGTAAATTGTTTTACATACTCTTGGCACACTGGTAAAAAAAAAATCAACAATAAAAAATTACATTTGACAGTTTTAACACATTCTGTTAATGAAAGACTGAAAATATCAGTGGATGTGTTGTCAGTCATTATGTATGTAAATTTGGTTCAGTACTTTAGTAGTATCTAAGAGTCACAGAGGTTATAGATCCTTGTCTGTCTGTAGCATCAGCTACTGCAACATTTGTTGTATGCAAATCAAAAGAGTTGTCATCTACTATACAACAAGGGGTAAGAACATTACTATGGCATGACACCAAAGCTAAAAGAGACTACAAAGGCCTGCAGAGCTGCAAAAATCTGATAATTTTCTATGGATCAGCACTACGATGTAACCCTTCTACGATACATGCACTGTAAAACTATTATTCACTGTTAATATTAAACAATATTGATTTATGCCACTCTAAGAATGGAAGTTTTGTCCAGGCTATGTGTAAATGCTGGTGTGCCAAACATCAGATGGTAGAGAGACCGTGATGAGGTCTGCTGGGTTTGCTGATTTTGTCTGTAGTTCCTGACAGGCAGCTGTGAGAATCAGTCAATACTGACTGCTTCTTTTGTTTACCATTCTTTTCTAGGCAGATTTACTTGAACCTATGTTTCTCTTGCAGGTTCCATTACTCTAGTTCCATGTCTTCAAATATGAAACAAATTTCTCATGAAACTACACTTTACTGAGAAGCCTCTACATCACCGACCATAATGATCCACCTTACACTCACAAAAACTCTCTATCTCTGTCTCTCTAAATAATTCAAGTCAGGACTGCACAGTCATTTTATGATGATTTCATTAGGACAAATAATATAATTACTATAAAATAACAGAATGTAACCCTTCATTGAAAGATTACATATTATTACGTTTATTAATCAAATAGTGAATATTTCAAACAAGCCAGTATTGTACATATCAAGCTGAAGTTGAATTATACAAAACTATGATTATGACCATAAAACCTGATTTGACTTTAATCATCTGCCTCTTTCATTTAATGCAACCATAAATTGAGAAACCCTCAATGAGCCTATTAGAAACAAGTACATCCATTTAGTAAGAAGGTGACAACATTAACACTGCTTAGGTACTAAGTTCATAAACTGTAAATGAGTACGGATCGTACCATCAAGATGGCTACAGTTTCCACAATCTCTATGTTAGCAGGTCTTGACTGACAAATGACTTTTCACTTTTCACATCTGGCTACACTTAAATGATTTGTTTGTGTCTTCAGGTAGTGATAGTGAGCAGCAAGACGAGAGACAATTTATCTGTAAATGTCAAAGATAATTACTTTATACATGCATTGTCCTATCTTGCCTGCATTATGATAGGATAATTAGAAAAATACATAGTTGAACAGCTGTGCCACTCCACTTAATGATCAAAACATGTTTGTAGTTTAAGTTCAGCCACTTAGATTTTATTACACGCTGAGTAAATGAGATCACATCACAACCAAACCCTGTAAGAGTGTGACCAATCTGCCTGTAGAGCAGGAGATCCAGAGCATCAAGGATGTGACACAATTAGATAATGTTAGCATCTTATGCTGCACTGATTTATGTTCTCGAGTTTAGAATAAGAAGAAATGTACACCAACAACTGGCAATAAAGGGTAAATGTATTTGAGTTGTATATGAATATAAATATTCAGGGACAGTCATTGATGTAAAAAAGGTGTTAAACACAGCAGCCATTTACATGATTACAAAGGTAACAACCATCACTGTATATTTCATCTTAAAGCTTCGATGGTTCTCTTCCTTTGTGGAGAGCATTCTGACTTTCTCTGTTGAAATTTCTCACTGTCTGTAGCTCATGGGAACAAACTTATTATGATTGCAGGTAAACAGCATCACAGTATGACAATGCTTCGTGAGTCATGGGTGGTGAGGAAAGGCCAGGCAATTATCTGTGATGTAACCTTATAATGTCCTCTAACTCTGTCTTCGTAATTTATTCCAAGCTGATGGAACTGCCCACAGGAAATCTGTTTTACAGAGCTCTGTGTGCACCTTCAGTACAGACAAGAGCAGAGAGTCCAACCTCTTTGCTCCCTGTAAACTGTAATTTCAGTCATATTTTTTTATAGCATCCTGTCTCCTCATATTTTATTAATTGTCTTCACTCTATTCATTGTATCATAATAAAGAAGCAGTACAGTAGAATGAATACAGCTGGGGTTTTGAATGATACATTTATGCATTGCTAAATTAGAAACTGACAGACTGAAATTTTAACCCTCAACCTTGATCTGTAGCACTGAAAATTTTCAATGATTTTTTGTAATTATGTATTTCATTACTTGAGAGCTTGAATAGAATTCAACATTTATCCAGTTATTGCCTTAATAAATCAGAGTCAACAGGGGTCAAACTAAGACAACAAAACAAGGTCTATTTAATAAATGATCTGTATCCACAGTGGTGCTTTAAGCAGGTCTTGTATGGGCAAACAGAGATTGCAATGCATTGGACTGGGGACTATTGACGTTGCAATAGCAAAGACATATCCTGTGTTAGGGACATTTTCTTGGTGCAGTGAAAGATGACCTTGCTGAATGCATATTCTGAGGAAATGCTGATAGAGCTCCAGCTTCGGAAATTGAACCTGTGTTATAAAAGAAAAGCCTACAGGATGACAAGCAAACACAGTATGCGTGTGATTGATTTAGTCATTAATCTGAGCTGTACCCTGTGTGTGTGTGTGCGCATCTCCACACACATAAATGCACGTGTTTCTGTGTGTTTAAAGAGCTTCTCTGTGCACACATGGATAAGACTCCTTGTGTTTAACTGCTTCGTCCCTCAGCCCACCTCCATCCTTTCACGCCTTTCTTTCTATTGATTAGTATACAGAACAAACACACAAGTCACCCACACAGGAAAAGAGAAGTCTTGTCTATGGTGGCAGGGCAACTAAGGAAGCACTGTGATTTTGGACAAAAATAAATATGTAGCTTGCTTTCTGGCCAAACTGGTCCATTTTAACTATTTAAATTGGTTTATTGCAGTGATTTAAACTAAACCTATTTTAAAGTTTCTTGATTTATGAGTTGATAATAATCCATATATAATAATAATAATCCCATTCAGGGCTCACTAAATGGTTAGATGGAAATTGGCTCTATTTCACCACCAATTAATCTATCTATTCTTTTTTTAATTAATGAATTCATCTCTGGGTTGATGGTAACATCTTTAGCCAAAAGTGACAGCTTTAAATTGCTTGTTTGGCCCAACCAACACTCAAAGCTGTATCTGCCTGTTTTGTGTGGTTGGTATTTCAGCAGCTTGTCACCACCAGTCATGAAAAACAACACAGAAAAATGTTACAGACAACTATTGAGTTGAGTAGCACTCAACTGTACTGAAGCCTTGCGGTAGCCCAAAATGCCACTAAGATGGTTGGTATCACTTTGTTTATTTGCACCCATTTGTGCAACATACATACAACATACATTGTAAATTAAAATATATAATAATAAAAACAATTTTACAGCACTGTTTTTACTTCATAGATGGAGATTGGATGTCCCTGTCTGCATTCAAAACTGGCTTCAGTCATTTACTGTACAGCTTATTTTGTTGTTCTTATGTCTCTTTGTGTTTTTGTTACTTCTATGGCATACTTTTATTGTTTTTTATATGTGCAGTATTTATGGTAATGTTAGAAAACACTTGGCACATGAGAAGGGCTCTTGTTCTAAAGTGAGAACAATCGGTTGGTTTCTATTCATTTAAGCCAAACACAACTATCTGGAAATTTTAGTAGGTTCTTTGATTATCTTATAATTAAGTGTAAGTATATAATTAACGAGACTTAACGAGACGAGTTTGCAGACTAACAGCTCTGCAGAAGAAGCACTGTAAACATTAAAATCTGCATGACTAGACTAACAGTGGCACTGATAATGAATCCAACTTTTGAAAATTTCTATAAAAAAAAATAATTTCAAGCATATTGTCTTTAAGACCTTTAAGGGGATGCTGCCAATATTGTGACATTACTTTTACTATTCCTCTGAAGTACTGCAATCATTGGCAAATGGTTCAAAAGGGTAAAAGATCCACATTTGGCAGCTTACACACACATTTGGCACTATTTCAGTCCAACGCAATGGCATGCAACAGAAACATAGATCTAAGATGAACCTGAATGCTGAGAAGACAGCTTATTAGAGTGTCCCAATTTGAGTCAGTCAATTCTTTCTTTAGTCTTGACAGTTTGAAAAAAACACTTCGAAAAATATGGTCTGAGAATTTTATTGCCGAGTACAGTGTGCACACGGCTTAGTTTTCACATTAAAATCAAGATGAGATGATGATTGTTATTGGCAGCGTATGTTGGTGTTAGTTTCATTTGCTGTTTTGCTGGCAGTCATCTGCAGAGACCACCATTACTTTGTGGCAGCAGCATAGGTTTGTGACCGAGACTTGGCCTGTGAAGGACTGGGCTCAGTCCAATCAGCCTCAAGGGAGGATCTCTTGCTGTTCAATTCTAATTCATGTACATATAAATAACTGTCGCTGGCACTACTAATTGGATTAAAAGGCTTGGTAGAGGAGAGCCAGGAGAGAGGGGGAGTGAAAAGGCATTTAAAGAGGCAACATGACTTGATTCACAGCATACATTTTTCTTTATGGAAGCTCATTGTGACCAGGTAAAAAAAAAAAAGATATCTACTTGTTTTCTTATATGCCTGTTCTAAATTGGTGATGTTGCAAAAGTTGATATATTGTATATTGCATAGTAATACATATTCAAAAACACAAATTCTGTCACTACAAGTCATATTATGTCATTATTTTGTTTATAAGCTGTTTATATGAAAAGCTTCTGATATTGATATATATATTATATTGATTGATATTTCACACTGCCTGATTCAAAGTTTTAGCGAACATTTAATTTGAAACATCAAGTTTTGAGTGTTGATAGTTTAAAGTCGCAATATGAAACTGAATCAATTAATGCGAATGAGACATTCTATTGACTCTGCCCATGGTCTGCATAACCCTTCAGGTATTACTCATTTTCAAATTACAGTATATAAGAGTGCTGCAAAATTTACTAATCAAATAGAAATTGCTGAAATTTTCTGGTTGGTTAGAGGGCATACCTCGCTCAAAAACTCATGTGACTTCATATGAGGAATCAAAGGCACCTCTCCATAATAAGTAACGGTGTATAAGTTTAAAAAATATGACATACTGTTAAAAGTATATCACTTTTAAAAAGAAGTATTAAAAACTATTGCTTTCATATTGTTAAAAAAACTGCTAAGTAAGATGCGCCTAAATTGTTAAAATGTTAAAAAGAGAAACTCAGATGAACAGATTGTTCGATTAGCTACTACATGTTTGTACAGTTCATGTAAAGCTGAGAAGAACATTTGGCTGAGTTTTTGTTTCTACAGTTACTACAGGCTACAAGAGAAATAAAGAAAAAAAATGACATACTGTGAAACAGCAATTCTACAACATCTCTTTGTATCTTTCTGCTGCCTGGATTTTCATAGTTTTTGACCCAGTTTCAGTTAGGAATCATGTCTTGTTTCTAAAGTTGCATCAGCAGTGGGAGCAATACAATAAACACAACTACTTAAAGTCCAAACACACAGGGCAGAAGGTCTAGGGAAACTTGTCAGTCAGTTGGTTGTCAGCAGTCACATCTCTGTCATTCCCAAATATTTTTGTTTCCCTACCAAATATGATTAAAACAATAGTTCAGCTTTGTGTGGGCAACACTGATGTGAAGATTAAGATCTCGATTTTAAAGGCAATGATAATATCTTTAGGATAGAGTATATTGCACACTTTTGTACAAAAAGAGAAACCAAAAACTCCACTATTACTACATCAACAGGCTTTTGTGCAAAGATTTTGATAAAATGCTTTGAATAAAAGTCTTCAGATCATTGAGTTCTGTCTCAGCACTATCTGGTTAACTGTGGTGTACACAAGGATGCTACAGAACACTGCTAAGCAACTGAAGATGTATCAGTGAACTGCAATGACAGCTGCATGGTATTTGGAAGAAATGGACTGTGATGAGTGCAAGAGTGTGGCAGGCAGAAATCTAAATGTGAGAAGAAAGAGTGAAACTGAGATGGAGAAAGTCTGATGGGTCTAGGCAATACACAAACACCAGATGCTGAGAGGAGGAATGTCTTAAAAACAGACAAAGGCTGGAAAGCAAGAATATGGTGAGGAGAAGAAAGGAATCATGGGAAGGCTTACCTGGGTACTGTGCAGCTCCTACATTGAAAAAGGAGGATAGGTGGTGAGAACAGAGGGGAGGGGGGAAAAAACAGAAAGGGTGGTTAGCATTCAAAGTCCCACTTAAAGTTAATTGCCCCCCTTTGCCTTTTGCAGAGGTGCATGCTTGTAAAACACAAGAGAAAGCAAAGTTATTCATGCTGGGTCCTTATTCCAAAAGAAAATCATTAAAAAAGCAGATGATTTGAGAAACAGCCAGTTGCTGAAGTTTAAGTGCAAGGTTTTAACTTCAAAGAAAAATTCATTTGACTACAATGAAGTTTTGATCAACATACTTCTTGATATTTATATCAAAAAGTTCACACCTAGCAAACATTGTGCTAACACTTTCATGACACATATCTACAGAAATATGTCCATTAGACAGAGACACATTTAAACTCTTAACAGCAGCTGTTGCTGTTATTTTTGATGCATAGTGTAGTTGCTAAAAAAAACATAAAATGATTAGGTTAATAAGTGCTAGTAGTGCAACAAGAAAGGAACCACACCATAGGCAAGGTGTCAAGTTGCTCGGTAACCAGCAAAGACTCCATGATGTCTTTGCTTCGAGCCAAGAAACAGTCCAGCACATAATCCCCTTTACAAACACAAAAAACCACTTTCGAAATTAGATAGTGAGTGATGGCACAAAATATACCACTTGATCACAATAACTAATTCTCTCACACTGTTATAAAATAATAACATGTTAAAAAAACAGAGCAAGATGCACACTTTTAAGTAAAAAAACAAATAAATAAAGCTAACTCAAAATAAGAAATCTCTCTCAATTGAGACATCTGTGTTAAATTCAACATTGCAGTGGAAGAGTGGTGTTGGCCCACAGTACACAGCCTGGCATCCATTTAGGCCCCCATCGTTGAAGAACATCTTTCAGCCAAGTAAGCATCAGGATTCCAGCTATGAGGCAGATTTTGATTAGAAAACCTATTTCCTCTTCAACTTTTGCCAAATTTCAAACACGGTGATATTCAAATTACCATTATCTGCAGCACGAAAGAGAAGCAGAGATTGAGTGGGTGTGTAAGTGTAAGTGAGAGGGAGGCAGTCTATGCATGTAAGCAGAGAAAATCTGAGGAAAATGCAGCATGAAGATCAGTGAAGTGAAACAAAGAGAAGAATTTCAGCTCTTTTATATCCTGTTACACAACCCTGTTTGTGGTAAAGATGTATCTTGCTGAATCATTGCTCATTTGCTTTTTCTAAATCCCCGGACATGTATCTCTGCAAGCTTAAAGGCCTCAGTCTGTTTCAAACAAGCTTGTATGATGTGTCGTCCAACCATGTTGTAAATGTAAATTACTTTCACTTCCAAGCTACTGCATTCATTTTCAAATAGTTTAGTGTTTAATGAGCATGGCAGATTCAAATCCATGCAATATGAATGCAATCTTAGAAAATATCAGACAGAAGTCCTCCCTTCTAACAAAATATTCTGATTAAAATATTCAGTTTTAATTCTGTATAAATCTGTCTGACAAAGGTTGACGAAGATGGATAGCAATCAGTTTCACCTAAAAAGATTTGACCAATTCTATAAAATGGAATGCTCAACAAAAGAGTAAATTGTTAAATCATGAACTATTAGTGCTTTAGAAAGCCACATAGTTGAGTTTGACCACCGTTGAGTTCAGGTTCGCACAGTGTGATGGTGTGAGGGGGTTTGGCGTTGGGAAAATTATACAGCAATAGGTGAGACACGGAGCAGTTCTCCCCATGTTAAGTAAATGGAGAGTGGGTGAAGAATAACTGCCTTGCCGCTGTGCCTCTTATGGGTCTTGTGGGAGCCTTCACTATCCCACCCTGGCCCACAACCTCAGAGGTGAGGTTAAATGACAAGGACTGTAGAGATGCATTAAACATGAGTCATTTGGACAGAGAGCTAGATGCTGGACCACTCCAGAGATGATAGGGACATTAACCAGGGTTTCACCAGGGCCTGAGTTGCATTTAATAAAGGTCTCCACTACCTCCCAGTGCCTCTCTCTACATTTGACTCACAGCCAGGGAGCTAAGTAGTTCAAGATAAACACTGCCACTACTATTTGGCTCCAGCTGTCTGTTTTTCTTCCTTTTCCTTTGTCTCTGCACTGACGACATAAAATCTCTTTACATTGAGCAGGTCAAATTTATGCCACAAAGCCAGCAGCATTCAGGCACATAAATGCAAACAATTAGAGTTTAAAAAAACAGTCATCATTAGTGACAGTGGAGCGTGGCAAACTGAATTGTCCAACTGTTCAAAATTGAAATCCACAAGAAAGACAATATAAACAAATCCCCAATACTAACGCTTAGAGACTGACATCAGCATGCAGAGTAGCAAAAAAAGAAAAGAAAAAGCATTTAGTTATAATGTGGTATTCAGTAGGTTGTCATAGCTTTATAGAAGTATGCCTGGCTGAAGACCCTGTGACCCTGTGAACTAATCTTACCTCTGAAATAAGATCTACACACTTGGAATAGACTGTCATGGCAGTGTATTCACCGAGTGCATACTAATGTAGTAATTTACAAAGCAACCAAGTCCTTTCTAGTGTCACAGAACTCATGTAATTGTTGGATTATATCCAAATATGTTAATGTTGATGATGAGTCTTCCTTGTACAAAAAAAAACTACTGTACTTCGGAGTTCCACAGGTTACTGTGTGTGGATCCATACTTTTCACTTTATACATTTCCCTTAGGCAATATTATTAGGAAACACTTAAATAAATAAAATAAAAAAACATTTTTACTTTTATGCAGAGTATATCCAGCTCTATATATTAGTGGCGGCTAGTGAAATTATTTTCTGGGGGGGCGCACTTTTGCAAGTCAGTTTTCAGAAGCACTCTAACCACATATCACCACTAGTATAAACCAAAGCACC
>JAUBNQ010000006.1:13066657-13081449 GCA_032353495.1 Ctenopoma kingsleyae
CGTTCACACCCTGGCTCAGGTGGTCACATTAACATACATGAAAGCCAGGGGGAAGGACAACCCACAGGTGACCACCAGTTACCAACTTGAGGATTCCACAGGGTTTATAAACCTTCTACTTCTACCAGTCAGTCAGACTTGAGAAAGCCCTCTGGAATGGAAGAGTGAAATGTCGTCAAGGAACTAAAATAAGTCCAGTTGCCAATGAGTAACCTTTGTTTGAGATAACCATGACCTGGATGACTGAGAATCTTCACAGATATTTATTACATTTTTATTTTTTTTTATGCCTAACACACACTTCCAATACAACTAAAGAATATACCCAATATACTGCAATTGATATGGACATTTACCACCTATGAATTTAAAACAGTGTTTCATTTGGTCTCTCCACTGAGTATTTTTGTAATGGTCAGTAGCAGCCTTCTTTACAAAAGTCTAAGAGTTTTTCAGTAACAAAAAACTAACAGGTCCCAGGTGTTATGAGAGTGTTCTAAAAAACAGACATAACCACCTTGCTTTCATCTGTATTCATCAGGTGATAGAGGCCTGAACACTCTCCTCTTTCCTAGAAACAAAATAATAACAATGGCTTCCTTCGACACAGCATCACCACAAACTTCCAAGCATGTCATCTTCAAATGTAGCTCTTGGTTAATGGCCTGGAACACACATTCAATGTCTATCAAAGAGGGACGTTGCTGGGATGGATGCACATGCTGACAACTTCTCTCACTCACTCTTCCGTCCCACAAACACACAATAACATTGTGTCCCCTTCATACTATTACCTGCATAAAGACATACACACGCACAGAGAATCCCTCCCTGCATTCACTTTAAGTATAGCAAGCAATAATGTGTTGATTAAATCTGTGATCAGCTGCCTAAGGGGCATGAAATTGGACATGATGAGTGTAGCACATTAAAAACTAATTATCAATAGCACCAATCCGATTGTCTTTCTTTTAAAGCAGTACCGGCAGTTAATCAAGTTTGGAGAATGAAACACTATGTGCTCTATCACAATGAGACCCGGGGTTACAACCATACCGGGATTCTAGCAGCATGAAAGGTAAAGCTTTGTGATAAAATATGAATGTACTCTTTACTGTCTGTTGCACTTCCTTATTGTATTACAAACTCCTTAATGAAGAAATGAAAAACAAATGCTGCCAGCAGAAAATCAAACTGCTTAGCTGGCAATGGTTTACTGTTTAGATGAAAAACTCAAAAATGTTTTGTGTCTTCCAAAGGACTGTTGTAGAATACTGTATTCTAATTACAATAGGTTAACAGGTATTCTCCACATGTCTGCAAAGACACCATCAACTTTGTTGTCTTTTGGCGTCTGTCTGACTCAGAGATTGACTTTGCAAACAGAAGAGAAGAAGGAGAAAGGGAGGGAAAGAAGGTGGCCACAGCCAAGGTTGTTCTGTAATCTGTTTCCAAACCATGTTCTTTTCCTAACCCTAACAAAGTTGGGGAAAAAAACAACTTTACTTTAATATTGTCTCATCAAAAAAAATGTATTTTTCAAAAGTATTTTTGGAAGACACAAATAAATGACTTTGTCCTGTCAAAAGCAGAGTCAGATCAGAAGGACTTCCAAGTATTATTCAATTCAAGCTTGTAGCATTTGAATAATTTCACCCTGAGAAAGTGTGTACAGCTATGGCAAGCCCCAAGATAAATTGTCTCTGACCACTTTGTGTGAGCTAAAGTTTGCCTTAGTGCACATATATTTTTTACCATTGTTCAAGCTGTCATGTTCATGTGCAAAAACTGACTAGACAGAGAAAGTGAGCTTTTGTTACTGTCCAACTCAGAGTGGAAGAATGTATTGAGAACTGTGTAGTGTGTACAAAAAGACAACCAATTCATTCTTAAAAGAGTTGCTCAGTGGGCACACTCTGAGAGAGCAGGTTTCCTAATGCTTTTGGGCCTTTACAACATGTGCCCTACAGTCCCTCTCCAGCCAAGATGTTTGAGAGCTGCGCATCCAAAACTTACCAAGCTAGCTGATCCCTTTTGGCTCTCCGTCATTCACATGAATGAGATACAATAATTTAACTTCTTACGTAATAATTTAACTACCCTTTCAAAACATCATTGCACTGAAAGGATCAAATTCTGAACAAAACAAAAAGAACAGAACAAAAGAGCTAGTTGTGGGACTAAAAGAAATCACAGTTCATTGTTTTCTGATAATGTCTCTAACATATACACTTGAAGCATGAAAATGCAACACAGCAGATCCACCCACACAACTATATGTTAGCCAGCCTTGCTACAGGCCAAGACAATATACATGACCCCGAGCACAATGGTGAGCAAATAAGTAGATGCTAAGATGGTAGTGGACTAACTACACTGTCAGATCACTCTCACTATTATACAAGCTGTTTGTGCATCTGATAAGCAATTAAAATGTGCATGCTGGTTTGTTATTAATCTTCTTGTATTCAGTGAATCCACAGCTCCTGCATGTATTTCAAGCACTTCTTTTACTCAATTTCCCTGGGATTCTATCCAACCCATAATATTTTCAGCAAAAAACTTTTGCCAAAAATGGAAAATCTTTTTCTTCAGGATGCTTTCAAAATGGCACCTGATGTTGCTAAGAGACTTCTGATGCAACTGCAAAGTCTCTATATTTAATCATCAGCAGTGTGCCAAGAGACAATCTGCACTTGTCTATTCTCACCAAGAGGATTTCTACTCAGTGCACTGAACTGTAAAGCATCTGTCATTTGATGTAACCTAAAAGGTATAAACACTGCCTTTTTCCTACTCTCCTTCCTTCATTTTCTCTCCTTGAATGTTGCTCACTCATCCACTCTCCCTTTACCTCCGGCTGTCTCTGGGACCCAGTGATTAGAGCGCTGGGTGCTGTCATGCTGATAAGGCTGAGAAACTTCCCTCCCTCCACCACCAATGGCTGGGTCCTCAGGGGCAGAAAAAGGAGCCTTGGGTAATGTCCCCAGCACCCCCAATCCTAACCCATTCTCACCATTCACCAAGTCATGGGTGGTGGATGAATACACAACCTTGTGCATCCCATAACTTTGAACAGATAGGTCTGCGTTTTCATGGTGGATAAGAGCAGTCAGAAAATGAGTAAAAGTAATACAGCTCAGCTTATAAGAGTGTAACATTATGCGTTAAGGGCCCTTTTCATGAGTGAAATTTTACATTCTGCAGTGTGTTTACAGTACCATCTGGTAGATTGTGTACACTTAGCACTGAAAATGTAAGGCAAATGTTGGTGCTCAAACATGGATAATTGCACTTCATGAGAGCTGCTATTGTCTAAATTTTGATCCAGCTGCCATAAGAGCAAACATAATATACATACATAACATAAATGTAGCACAGGTAATTCACACAGAGTAATTTGATACTAATGATAAACAGTCAAAAACTATTTGGCTTTTCACTCTTTCCTCAAGCTCTACTAATTACGTGTCAGTAGAACAAACTAACCTTACCAGTAGGCCAGGTGTGTTTCATCTATAGGTGTTATAATTAGGTGACCTTTTGCAGCTGTAATAATTGTGAAAAGAGCAACGGTCACTGCTGTCTCTCACAGTGTGGAGGTCAGTCAATAAAACAGGACTGTGAAATGGAAACAGCTGTTTTAATCCCAAGCCAAACTGATCAGTGTTGTTACTTTAGTAAGTCATTATTTCAACCCTAGTCATGATCTTTCCTGAATCAAAGTTCTATTTGTGCCTAAACATATGTTAACCAATGTTTTATTAAATCAGCTACCCAGAATTCAATTTTAAGGATAAGGCTGGTGCTGTTGTAATTGTTCTTATTGCCAAGAAACAAATGGCTTCAGATGAAACTGTTGGTTGTGGCTGACTATCACAGCTGTAGCAAATTTTAAAAGCATTAATACTATCTTGGTTTTGGCAATATTATGAGATTTTGAACAACTGGAAATTGTAAAGCATCAATTTTTATTGTGCTACACGATGTGCACTGATGGCTGCAATACTGTGAAAATGTTCTTGTGACACTTTACCTGATAGTCAAACCATTACAAGAGTCCTGACATATATGCATTCTTGTATAAATGATAAAATGATTAATGACTTTCTAAGATTCTTGTAAGATAAAAATAATAATTTAAAAAGAAAAAAATAACATTCAGAAACATAACAGAAATGACCATAAAAAACCATACCAAACACTGAAGACGCAATGCTACGAGATATAGATATAGTTTTTGGTCAATGTATAGAGTGTGCTATAGTCATTGCTAGATGTATTGTTAGAAATAATGTTGAGGAAATTAAGTGTAGAAATTTTTTAACTAAAGAATAAATAATTTCTATTGACTATCCAATTATTACCAGGCCCAAGCTACATCTTCTCAGTCATGAATTGGTAAGGGGAGGAAAACCTAATCCTTAAGGTGTTCTAAAGAAAAAAAAAGGCTTGGCCTGGCTTATCTCTGGGGTCAGGGAAGGTTCACAGCCATTAATTTTAAATGAGTGGAATGGATTTGTGGTAATGGAAACCCAATGGCTCCAGAGAGCATTGGGACCTGGTGGTGTGAAGACACCAAACGGCAGTGTGATAACCTGACCACTCAACTGTAGTGCAAGTGCAAGAAGTCAAGAAACTGATTTGAGTTTTCTGCCCCCCACACACTATAAAAGTCTTACACGTAATGCATTAGAAATGTATTTGGAGGCATTTGAGCATAACAGAGCTGAAAATATAAGGTAAACCCTCTCTTTTGGGCAAAATACTATACTATTAGATTCCTTAGCCTTCTTAGTTTTACCTCATCAGTATACCTCATAGGTGGGAAAGAGGTATGATACTTAAGGACATTATTAAATATAAAGTAGAAAGATCAGGCATTTTGGCATGGAGAACATAGAGATCACCTGAAGCTTGGAAAAAAGCCTATTTAAACTATTCACATTTATTTGTTTAGACAGGATGTGACAAAGAGTCCCCAGAAATAGCTTTGTTTTTCATGCAGCAGAAGGGTGTGCAATTCGTAAATGCTACTGTCATTTTCCGCTCTGTAACAAATGTTTTACTTATTCTATTATTTTATAGACCTACAAAGTACGAAAACGGTAATAGCTCCTTTCACTTCACATTCACAGTTTGCTTGTTCACACCCTGCAAACTGTGAATGTGAAAAACACACTGAAAAATATGTTCACAGCATCACAAATTTCCCCATATGCCACCATAAGACAGGTTATCATTTGAGATTTGTTGAGGTATTGTTTAGATATTCAGCCAACAAGTTGGAGATAAGAAGAAGAAGAAGAAAACCAGATTTTTCACAATCAGTATGACTGTAACTAATGCTGGTGGTTTGATATTTATTAGTATTTGTTTGTTAAATTGTATATTAGTAAGGTTATACATACATTTTTTTGCAATACATTTATATTAAATGTGGTTTTGTTTTACAAATATGTTCTGCTTCAAGTTCAACACTTAAAGGGGTCATATTATCCTCTTTGTGGTATGATGTTCCATACATATTTTTTGTGAAGTTGGGTGTATGTTACACATAGTCAGAGACCCAAAGCTTGAGGTGAATTGCAGGCCGTTAGTGAAATGCTCAGGTTTCAGTGTGGCCAAGGTTTTTTCTAAATGCTATACTGCTTCACATCAAGCACTGGTGAGATACATGTCAGTGAAGATTTTTAGTAATCCAGGTGAGGTTATCTGGACAGTGAGTCATGACAACTGTTCTTCTTGTGAGGTAAAACGTTTCATTACACATCCAAGTAGCTTAGTCAGTCTGAGGACAGTTGGTAGGAGATCCTCCTTATCCACACACCTGGCCTTAATGGGCTCATTAGATGGACAGTGGAACGGGATGTGTGACTAAATGGAATAAGAAGCTTGACTTACACACCGGTTTCCTTTGGCTGTATTTATGTCACTGAAGAACAACAGCAAACATAAGCATTATGGCCATCAGAAGCATGTATACAGTGGACACATTTGGAAAGACACAAAGTTGAAAACCATGTGCATGTGTGGAAAGCTTCAATCCTCACTGGCAAGGGCAGCAACCAGGAACCTAAGAATCAGTCCGAAAGTCAGAAATCAATTAAGGGCCAACACCACACAGCTGTGTCTGCCAGATAGCTGGGAGTGTATCCAATCAACCGAATGCACTCATCACAACACTCAAATCAGAATCGAACCCTGTATGCTCTTAATCAAACACCTACACAGGAATCCCACACCTGGACACCAATCACATCACTTAAAGAGAATGTAATGTGGCAAAAATATTGTTTTTAAGCCAAATAATTTAGATGGCTCACAAAAGAATCTGCTGAAATAGTGCCCCTGTGGCAGCACATGTCTCTTGAAATAGTACTAAAATGGTGGATGGCCTACTGGACTATCCTCAGACCAGCAACAGGTTACCATTGTGTAACAAACACGGTTTGGCGGAGGCACAAAAAGAAAAACAGCTTGGTTATCTTTAGGCAGAAAGATGACTGCGTTAGGCTTCCAAATAAAGCAACACAATCTCACAGCACAGCATTAGATAATGACACTTCCCACAATCTCAAATACTGATGCTTTGTTAGGGCTATGGCACCTCAAAATGACACTAAATGTACCCTATAGTGTACTCCTTACGCATCTCACACTGGACTCAAACTTCAGTCTCCTGCGGAAAAATCCTGTTGACCGTAATACTTATTACTGAAGTCGACTGACATTCCCATGACCGAGATCTGCATTGAGGCACACTGACCCTTTATAGTGCTTTACTAATGGGTGTATAATATATGTTTTTTGTAGATGGAGGGTGGTACAGCAGTTTCCAAATTAAAATGCCCTACTTTGAGCCATGCAGCTCAGAGGCTATAACACCAGTGCTCATTCCATTCCACCTTGCTTTTTACTTAATTGAATCAGGCAGTCCCCATATCAGATATTCCTTAACGGGATACTGAAACCTATCCACCCTTTTCCTAATACCATTAGGGGAAGCGGGAGAGCAAGATGGATGCTTTAATCCTGCTTGTTCAGAGAACACAAAAGGAGAGCGTGCCCTGCAGTCAGACATTAGCCACAACATTCACTGCTGAGCAGCAATATTCTTCCAAGCAGAAGATTGGTCCTGTCACTGCCTGACCGAAAGCTACAATAACAAGAGCTCATTTCCTGCAGAAAACCTACCATGTAAATACCAGAAACAGTAACTCAATGCACTGCTCATTATAGAGGAAAAGAAATAAATTACTGCAACATTTTACAGCAGCAGCACCTTATTTCCATGATGTCTACTATAGTATTTTATGAGTCCACATGGGTCCAGTTATGCCATCTGTTCATGAGCCTGGCAGATATGCAGGAATGCATGTCCAATTTGACACAATGGTGATGCAGATGAATGAGGTTTAGGAAAGCCTCCTGCTGCTGAGGCATTCTTATTTCACTACCTATTTTCTGCTGTGTCAAACTGCAGCTAAGCTAAGGTGAGGTCCATTATTTCTGGCCAGCTCAGGCACAAACTAATCCTCTTATTTGGGAGGTCAGCGCCAATCATTATACAGAGGGGCGCCATTACAGTGTACACTCCAGTGAGCTGATTTTCCCCTTACATAAATATATGACTCATGGGACTGCTCTTACTCCCCTCTCTAATTTATCCCTCTTGCTTCTACTTCTTAGCTCTCATCCTCCCTTTTCCTCTCTCTGTCAATGTTCCCCTCTCTTATCTATGACCTTCTCAAGTTCCTCTTCACTTTTTACCTTTTCATTTTTCATTCTCTCACACTTTCAGCTCACATCCCTCTTTTCCCACCCTCATTTTTTTTTCAGGATGCCCAGAGTGGCGTATAATTGAATCTGCGGAGAATGCATGAGCAGGAACAATTAGCTCGGTCACTCAGAATGTGGATATAGCTGTACAGTAGGATAAACAGAATAAAAAAGAAGGAAAGCAGGAAGATGAGCTTGAACTGTATGGGCAGCAGAACAAAGAGTAACAGACAGCTCACAAAGTACACAATTTTGTTCCCACCAGCCCCCGACAAAGATGGGATTTCATTTTGTACATGCATTGTCTTTGCTGTCACCCTTTCCTGCTTACCAAAAATATTAGCATTTCCTTATGAAATCAGATGATTGTGCAATCTACTAGGACATCTACGATCCAGAAGTGTTGATATGTGAAAATGTTGACCTTCTGGTAAAGCTAAACAACAGATTGGTTCATCAATGAAGCTATTAGGATGCTTGTAACCTGTACCAAGTTTCATGGCAATCTGCTCAACAGTTATCAAGGTTATCTAAAATACAAACTGTCAATTTCATGCTGGGGCGAGAATAAAGGCCAGGAAATTTTGTCCTTACATAGTTGCAACAATCTATCACTCTGCTGAATGTATGAATATATAAAATGGGAAGAACAAAAAGTGATGCTTTCCATCCAGGGAAAAGAAAAATAAGGATAAGACTTCTTGTCTATCCAAAGACATATATTCTGCTCTGTGTGGAGCTGACACTGGCAAAGATAGACCATAAATACTTCATAAATACCAATTACCACAAAAAGCAGCCATGAAGAAAAGAGCAGCTATTTCAGCCAATTATGATGCTTCTCTCTCAAAGGGCGGAGAAAGACAACTCTTCCCTTTCAAGACTCCCACTGAAAGGAGAAACCTCTGTCACGTTGCAGAGCTTCAATAATGTTTCCCTCCACCTTCATGTCAGGGATGAAAAGCCCCAAATGTCCTTTGAGTGAAACCCCCAGAGGACTTAACATGCATCAATAACATTTCAATCCTTGAAGATGTTTGAGGGGGACTACACATAATCTTCGCACAGACTTTAAGGCTCTGCTCACTTCCTGTGACTTTTATTTACCCCAGTCTCACAGGTCTTTCCTCACCAAGCCAGAGATGGAGACAGAGGGAAAGAGAAAGACATCCCTCAACACCGCAAAAAAAAAAAAAATAAATAAATAAAATAACAGACACAGGGAAAGGCAGAGTCATGCAGCACAATGTAGTGAGTGTCGCCTGCTTAAAATAGGACAGCTGCCTCTTGAAGGAGCCATAATTCTTTATAGGGGTAGCCTGTCTTCATTTCCACCCTCAGCAAAGCACACGGGGCTTAACACACTTAACGTCTGAGGATTTGCTGCACTTGAAGGTGGTAGCAATTCCCTAGACTGCAGGGGGAGGGAGCAATGCAAAGCCACTCTGGAAAAAGCTATAAAGTTCAGTCCAAGTACATGTACAAGATCTGCAATCGATATTGCTAATAAAATATTGATTTTGTTGAAAATTGATCAGCCAAAAATATACATTTTCAATGAGCAGGTAAGGCACATTTTTTAAAGCTGGTTCTGTTATTTTATCTTGACTAGACAGTTTGTCAGCAGAGATCAACAAGAACTGCAAAGCCACTTGCTTTGAAAATATTCACCTCATTCAGTGTCCATTATCAGTTATCAACAGGAGCACAGACATGGGTCAGTAGGGTCCTATTCCAATATGACAGTTACACTATGTAGATCTTAAAAAATGCTGAACAAGGATGAGCCTGTGGTGTATTCCTCATACAAAACACCAGTGGTAAGCACTTAACAAAACCAACACATATTTAGGAAAGTTTCCAGCAAGCTTAGCTTATCAGAAATATATTACTGCTTAGGTTTAACAGTAAACTTGACCTTTTTCCTGTGTGTGTTGTTTGTCATTCTGAGAATAATAATAAAAAAGGCTATGTTTGATAACTTATTTCTGCTTAACATGCAAGAATCAGTTGTGGTGCTTGCCCATCCTTACTCATTTCCTACCAGGCTAAAATCCATTTGTCCACAGCTGGAGTTGTGGGTCCAGTAGCTATCAATGTGGCTACAATCACACCAAATCCAAATTTTCTAGTCTATGGTTACATTGCACTATTTCATTTAAACACAAAAGAGTAAGGAAATTTCATATGCAGATTCTGTTCACCATTGATCCATATGTTTTTCATCCTCTGGCTCAACCCTTGTTGAAACTGTACCTGATAAACTGTATCTTGAGAACACATAGTTGGAGCTGCTCCAAATTGAATCTTTAATTGTCAGCTTTTGCTGTTAAGTGGACCCCCCATCATGTTCAAATGAAGCTTATGACATTCAGCTACAAAGCAGTGATTATAGAGAAAAGGTCAGCAGATATGGCATCGCTTGCACCCTCAAAATCACACAGTGAGTCATCTGTAACTGAGCAGCTAACAGTGACAACTGGGATACAGAAGAAGAATTATTCGTGAGAGCTAATTAAAGAGCTTGATCGTGACACACCACACATCGTCCACAGGCAGGCACATAGTAAGTAGATATGAATAAAGCATTCCTCACACTGGCAACAGAACAAATCGGCTGAGCACCCACACAAACTTCCCCTTTACTTGGCTTCACTGAGCACATACTTCCAAAGTGAGCAAAGTAAAACTTTATATATATATATAACCAACAAACCTGTATTTAAAATTTGGGGATAGTGACCATTACGAAATCTTTTCATACTCAACTGAAAGAATGACCTAAAAAGGACAGTTAAATGGTTAGGCCTTCAGAGTTCACATGGCTCTTTGAAGAGGGATGATATCTGTATCTCCACTTCGAGTGAGGCTAATTAGCTCATTGACATTTGCCTTTTGGCACCTCCTGGCATTAAGTGCAAAAAGTATATAGCTTTGAACAGTTATGAAAATGAAAAAAGCACTTTCCATCTCCACTTTGAGCTACACTGAGTGCCCCTTAGTTTAGTAACACAACAGAAAGCAACAAGAAGTTTTTGTATTTTATATTGGTAACATGACTGACATTTTAACATTTCCCAAACTGGCAGGCAAATGAAAATGAGGCCAGATAACAATGAGAATGTCAGAGAAAATAATAATAAGACACAAACCTAACCAGCCCTTGAAGACTATATTGCAAGGCAAATTACTGTTGAGATGACTGCACTGCCAGATGTACTGTAGCTCTCACACTGCAGTATCACAGAAAAAAAGTCAGCATATGCTCAATGCTGAGGATAACTACTAGCTGGTACAGACCTCTGATAAGCGGATTGAGAGAATTCCCTAAGCATATAGCAGCCTACTTCATACAATATGGTGAGGGTATGCTTGGACCGCAATGATGAGCCAACATATTCACATGATGGTCTGAAATAAATTAACTAGGGATCTATGGTGCAATAAATTGTAGCAGATCAGTGGAGCACACAGTGAGTGTGGCTTGATAGGATATGCTTCATCCTTCAACCATACTTCCCATGATGTTACAAAGATCTGATTTGTCTTGGGCTGTTAGGAACTCAGATAATATTAGACATCTGAGCACTTCGTTCCAATGTGGGTGATTTAGCAGTTTATTGTTTTTTATAGTAGTCAGAGTTTATGAATGCTGACTGCACAGGTAAGTGACATTTTGAGAAATTTTAACTCCATGTTTTTAACAACAATAACTGGAAAAAAGAGCTGCAAATTAGCAATTGAATTCACTTGCGTAGCGCCAACTTAAACTTTTGTACTTCAGTTTGGATACAAATCCAGCTCTCCATTAATAGTAGGCCATGTCTGACATTTCTGCACACAGATGTGGGATCAATACGCTACAGCTCCGAAGTCTACGTTCTCATTCTCATTTCATGTGATACCTTGGCATTAAATTATGGTCTTCTAAACTACTAGTAAATGTTTTGATTAGATTTCCCTTTTCAGTTATGTCTTTATCTTAGGCCTACAGGCCACCTTGTGATTCTGAACCCAGACCTTTTGATTCCCATGAAAACACGTTTTGTCAGCCGCGGATCGTATAACTCAAGACAAACTGATAAAGCACAAATTAAAGCACAAAATATTTCAAATAGAAGACCATTGACGTACAGTATTTGGCACGGAACAGCTAAAGCAGAAAACAGCTGACTCAGCCTTTACAATACACATCTGTTCTTTCGTCACAAAGCTCTCACACATTGCTTTTCACTGTCTTTTGTCATCCAAGAGAGAGATGGTCACACACACAAATGGTGTCAGCCCAAATAAACATTGTTATAACGGATGTTCACACCAACATCAGCTTTGTTGATGTGTCTCTAAAAATGGTCTTTGGGGAATGCCATTGCTAAGGAGGTAAAATTCCCATGCCATGATGGTGGAACAAAATACCTCCCTCTATGTTCCCAGCAGCCTCACTGACAATATTAATATCTTGCATTTACTTATCGTAAAACTAAAACTACTCTTCTCCTGAATGTAAATGTAGCTTCTCTTGATATAAGAGATGGGGTAAAATTTATTTATTTTCATTTGAGTTCTGAATTTGCTTATCTTTTCCTTGTCTAATCCTTGTCTAGTTTACTGTTTTCATTCATTGTTATTTAGTGCAGTACCAAAACACATTTTGTATAACAAAAGATAGAAATTGATATTTAACAATTTAGTTTCCTTTAATCAAGTTACCAACAAATTTGATCATTTAATTTAGATTTTTGGACTAATGACAGCACAAACATGACAATACCATGGTCTTTTACTCTTTTTTAATCACTGCTCTGTGACATTGATATATATATTAGAATATTAATTCTACACTACCATTCAGTGAATATTAGTAAAATAAACTTTTTTGAACAATGCACTTAGCTTGCCCAAAGATGAAGTTGCACTGCTACAGCTCACAGAACCTAAATAGTAAGAAAATATATTGTAAAATCATCAGTAGGCTGGGGGACACACTAGTCGTAGGCTGTTTCACGATCTATGGACATTGTCAGGAGAATGGGGTCTAGAAATTGTCCAAAGTTGCTCTATCACACATGTAGCACACAACAGGAAACTTTCCATTTCAGAAGCATTCTCACTTTGGCAATCAGTCCATTTGGTCTCAGGCTGAGGTAGTCCCTGGGGAGAGTCTACACGATGCAGCATGTGACACAAAAAGTATGCCGCGGAAATCACAGTGTTTTGTTTACAGCGCATCAAAACAGAACCATTTGTATTAGAAATGATTTGTTACATATAACTCTGGTTTTATGAAGGAGAAAAGCACGATACAACCCCAGAAAGCACTGTAAATTAGGGCGACTGGACTGACTAAAAATCAACACCCACTCACTCACTGTGAATCCTCTTGGTGTATTTGCACATGGGCTTAATCGAACATTATGCAGATTTTGTAGTAGGGAGCTGGTAGGGTAATGGCCATTTAATGTCCAGGCTGACTGATTCAGATAGACGTTCTCAAATACAGCTCCTCCGGGTATGTCTAAAAACAGCTTAATTTATCAGAAATAATATACATTCTTACTTCCTAGATAAATATTTTAACAAAGGATTTGTTTTATTACATTTTGCATTTGTTTAACTTTCCCAAATGACCACAACAAATTCAGAGGTTAATTATCAGGTGAATGATTTAAACAAATATTGCATAACCAGTACTCTTTTGAATGAATGCTGAAGAATTCTAATAAGATTTAAGTGGCTGTGGTCAACTGTTTTAAATTTTTAATTTGCAATGCAAAATACTTATCAAAATCCCATCAAATAAGTTGTAGTTAGATATCTGCCAGCAAAGATGCTGTCTGTGGACACACTAGCTGAACTGACTTGATATTTTAGTTTTATCTGAAATTAATAGATTTGCCTCTTTAAGTTTTAAACTGTTTAGTTGGTAGAGCTTGTGTTGGAGCAGTAATCAGCGTAGCTTTTTGAAAAGTGTGTATCTGGCATAGTTGTTTTGGATGCCCAGTAATTTATTTTTTGGTCATGCTGATCTCATAGACCAGTCACAGAGATGTTGACTGTAGACTCTTAGTGTGGAGCAGCAGCCAAAATGAGCAACACTGGCTGTCACAGAGACTGCCAATCGAGGTTGTCCATACAGAGACTGCTGTACACCTGCCATTCTGGCATATTCTGCATCCTGCTCTAATTCAATTTACCACTCAAAACCATTTGAAAGCCTGTCACACATTTTCCCAGCTGAGAGGCAGTTGCATCAAGAAAGCCTGATGGATGTTGGTAGATATTGTACACTATGAGATGTGTGTGTGTGTGTGTGTTGCTGGGTGTGAAAAAACCCCCCACAAAACTCCATATGCAATACTGTGCAAATTTCTTAGGCCACCATTAGATTTGTTGTTCTGGTAATGCTATTATGACCATATACGTATATATGTAAAACACAAAAATGTAAACATACAAATACTGAGTATGACCTCTGTAGAGCCATATGGAGACGTTAAGGACAAAATTAGAAGTGGAAGATCTGTCAAAATCTGATGAAAAGTTTCTCAGATTTTCTTCTTTGACAGACTGGAAAAAGTCCAGCAAGGTCCTGGTAGTTTCATCTGTCTACTAGATTGATCCTTCCATAGTCCGAAGAAGCTTGATCAGGAATGGTCTTTGTGCAATTACAGCTGTCAAGAAACCACTTTTTGTGTTTCTAGTTGTTCTAATGTAAAAACAATGGTGGCCTAAGACTTTTGCACAGTACTATATTTTGGATGGATCTATTGAAAGTCCCTCTAGTCTGTTCTGTAATGAACAGACTAAAGTCAATATCCAACAGCTTTGGATTTAAAGCCCTACTTACAGAAGCATTAAGATTTCAGGAAATGATAAAAACCACATGATTCCTGTTTTAATTTTTGTTAAAGCAGAAAAATGAAGAGTATATTACCATAACTAGACTCAACCTATGTGGGATTTCCGAGACCACCACAATTAGCTTGCAGTTAGTTTGAACAAAGTTTTTA